>RDPX01000022.1:4259155-4281535 GCA_003991215.1 Morbakka virulenta
AGGTAATGGGGACCGGTGTTTTGATCGAGACACCATCTCAGGGGGTTTGCCAGCCAAGGCTGAAGAGCGCTTCACCTGCCCGTGAGAGAAAGACTATACCCCGCCAGTCCTCAAACTGGTATTTCATGCTTGAATGAGACCAAGCATGGTCTTCGGGGTCAAGGAGGAGCCGTGGCTTAATGGTTAGTGCAATTGCACAGTAACCAAGAGTTCCGGGTTCGATTCCCCCGATACTAATAGGTCTTTTTATTTTAGATATGGAGTCAAAAGTGCATGCTTCTTTTTATTCTAGGATCAGCTAAGTCACCTTTATGTTCAAATTTTTAAATGGCTAATGAGTAGTATGCACCCCAAGGTATAGTTTATTTTTGAATTATTGGAGTTGTGTTTAAACCAGGTATCTTTGACCAGGTGTAAATTCCTGACAACTAAATTTAGACCTTTAATATCTTTTCTCTAAATTTGTGCTTGAAACTCACAGAGTTACTAATTATTAATTAGTTTCATCATCATCATCATCATCATATTCGGTTTAACGTCCGGTTTACATGCTAGCATGTGTTGGTTTATCTGCCCAAATTAAACAGAGCTATTTGTTTTGTTTTAGACATTGGAAAATGCAATGACAATTTTATGAAACTTTGTATTGATTTTTTGTGGTAAGTTAATTAATGCCTTGGTTTTGGTTTTAGAGGTCCTTTGTTGTATTTTTCTGTACTTGACATGGTTTGTGTTTAGTCATACTTTCTAACTTTGTATGGAGGTCTAATTTGTAGAAATCCTCTTTTCTATTTCCTTTTTTGTTTTGTTTTTTCTTTTACAGAATAGATATTATGAAAGGCCCCCAGAAAGACCTGGAATATTTCAAAAGTTCTTTGCTAATCTCAAAGAAGGACTGAAAAGGGATAAACAGATGCAGGTACTTAATTAAGCCAAGAATTTTATTTGTTCAAGTTTGTATATATTTTTAAAATTATCTATTCAGAAGTCACTTCACAGAACCAACTTAAATTGATGGAGTAACAGATGACTAAAAAAGGGAATGGTAAGATCTACACATAAAGCATAGACATATTAGCATGAGTTGGTTTTAGAAATTTGGTGTGATTATTGAAAGTTATAGAACTGGATGGTTGCATTAGGAATTGAATATTCACAAATGTCTGTCCTTAAAATTGTCAAGTGCAGATTAACTTTATGTTAGTGAGTATTTCTTAGTCACAGTCTTCTTTTTCAATGCTCAAAAATCATAACATAACCAGTTGCTACCATCTTTCTTCCTCACCATGAAAACTGTTGAAGACTGATTTGAATGAGGCCACCCATAATTCAGTAAAGTTTTAAAATGGTGTTTGACATCATTGTACAGTGGACATGGTACTGTATTGTAGGTTTTTTGCACTGAATGTTATCAGTAATGTTGATGGTCATTAGCCAAAGGCTCATTGGTCATAAGCACCACCAATGCAGTTTCCATTCTTTGCAAAGGTGTGACTTTCCTCCTACAACATGTTTATCTTCCTGCTTCAGTTCATTTGTTAAGGAGCTTTGGTTAATCAAACACTATCAGTTAGTACAATGTATCATTCTCCTCGTCTGTTGTTGGTGAGTGGAGTAGAACAAATAGTAACTGCTGAACATTACATTTTCTGCATCATAGCATCATCATTGTTGAGTTTGTGGGCTACCACAGGTAAATAACCCGAGTCAACTAATCCCAAGATAGTGGTAGCAGCATCACCAGATCATCAGTTTTGCAAGCTGTGGCAGTTAAAGCAACATTTTAAAATGGCTCAAAGTTGACTGGTGCAGGTATCATGGAAGAAATTGGTTGAAACACTCCAAGCATTATTCTTACTAGTTGTTCGACATCAGTGCTGCTAGTATTGGTTTTTCTGATACGAGTCTGTGACTTAAGTCCTTTCTTCAATGTTATCACCTGCACTGTGAACAGTGAGACCCAGTAAGTGGATGCTCTGGAACTGGTTGGAACAGTACAGTATTTTTCTTGTCTAGATTTATTGTCTCCACTTTACAAGGGATTGAAATGGTAAATCCAGCTGAAATCTTGCATCTGTCTTTCATTCGCTTAACAGTAGAAAGCAGAGGATCTTCATTGTTGGTAGTTGCTGCTTAAGTAGTGTAGAGTTTTGAACTCATTGTTTTTTCCACTTGAAATATTGATTTTTCTGGATTGTTCATTACAGCTGCAATAATATTGTGCCTGATAATTGGCTGCTATGTTTTCTGTCCGGTAACCACAAATGGTACTTTTATTTTCTTATTTCCATCAATGGCAAAGCCAAGAAAGACATACCATAGGGGATCCTTGCACTTTTAGGGGCTTTCACAGAAAGATCTTCTTTAGTCAGATACAACAGTCAAGTGTAATATCATAAAGCCACCTTTGACTAAGGGAAATGACCATAGCTCTAGTTTCCCATAATTTTTTAGTTCTCTGTGATGCAATTAAACATTTTAGGAAGTAAACATCTTGATCAATTAAAGTTACCAATTCTTTGCTATCATAAAAACATATCTAATCAATCTTTTGTTGAGGCTCCTCCTCTGAGTACCTGATTGCATTACATTATGATATATGATCTTTGTGCATACTTTCTTCTGGCATATTTTGTTGCAGAACTTAAATGCAGAGTGCCAGAATGAACAGGAACATAACATAACAACTTCTAATGTTGAGAAAATGAAAACAAACATAACTATGTACAAGTCCCAGTGAGCATATGAGAACAAAAATTGAAACATGAATTCAGGGCCAATGGGATTATGCACTATGCAAGTTTTGAAAATGGACTCTCATAGGTGCATATTGGGTTAGCTGACCAAACTGACCTCCTTCCACCCTTGTATTTTTCAAATTCATTAAAAAGTTATGATGTTTGGAACTAAAAGACAATTTGAAAAGAAAATAGAAAATTTGATTATTTTTTATGCATTTAGGCATAATGATATGAGGTAGCTAGGCATAGCTTGTACATTATAATGAATAAGATGTTTGGTTTATAATAACACATTGTTTATTCACAGCATTTAATGTTCAATTTTGATGACTGAATATGAGTTTTATTAGCTTTCGTAATTTTGGTCTGTTCCTTTTTCTGGGTGTTTTGAAAAATATTACCTAAATGATTTGTCTTTTTATGATTCACAAAGGACAACATTAAAAAATTTCAAGAGGAAGCAAAAAAATATGAGGAATCTGAAGCCCTGAAAGCAGCAAGAGAAAAGCTATCCTTAATGGGAAGGATAAAGGTATTAATTCCTTATAATTTTCATTAAGGTATACATATATAGTATATATAGTATAAGGAGTAAACTCCAAGTAGCAGGATGTTATTTGCTGCAAAGTGAAAAAAAACAAATGGTATATACAAAAAGCATTAGCTGGACAATATATATATACATACATACATACATACATACATACATACATACATACATACATACATACATACATACATACATACATACATACATACATACAATCGGTTCTTTTTGATTGTCTTGCAGGTCTGGAAGCATCCTCTATGATGGTGGGCTTCCCTCCAGATGCCTGGCTAGCTGCACGTATGGCATATCTCACACTAGATTTCCAGGTGGCTCAATTCATGGGGTCATTGGAACCAAGTCAGAAATGTCATCCTTCAGAACATCGTGCCATGCCTTTCTTGGTCGCCCAGGTCGCCCAGGTCGCCGACGTCCATCCACAGAAAAGTCTACTGCCTGCTTGATTGTGCCACTAGATCGCTGGACATGGCCATACCAGTGTAGATGCCTTTCCCTCATAGTGTGTATTATGTCAGCTGATCCTAGCTTGGACAGCAATTGGCTTGAAAGGGGTTGTCGGCACCTGGTCATGTCTGATACTACAGATTTGCCTAATCATTGCCCTATCATTACGCTGCATGCACAATAAGTCACTCTTGGTCATGGGCCATGTTTAATGGACAACAATAAGACAATACAAGACACTTTTGGCAGGAAAAATTTGAAATTTCATTAAAATTAAATATATGGGAAATGTTGTTTGTGGACCAGTAACCATAAACTTATTATTGCTTATTAAAGTAATTGCCTGAGAGTGTTATTTTATATCATCAGGTCTTAGTGTGTTCACCCCTATCCTCATACACACAGTGTTGTGCAAAAGTGTTGGAATATTGACCTACTTCAATAGTTATATTTACATTTATATTTATATATATTTATATTTATTGTTTCTTCTAATATGAACTTTAAGGGCCTATAATCTGCTAACTCTTCAGATATTGATAGTTGGCATATTGATGTTGTGGTGGTGCATTTGATCAATTAATATTTCTGTTGGCCACAGAGAATTTGTGTGGGCTGTTGGATTAATAAGTCATGAATCTTGTAAGTGATTTCTTAATGGAGCTGAGCAATGCCATTGGTGATAAAAATAGACTTAAGCAAATCTGACAGCAAGATCATTTGTCTAGAAAGGTGAAAGTCTTTATATATCAGCCACAGCAGGTGATGTGGGCAAAGTTCCTGTATAAGTAGAGTGTGAAAATAAACCTGTCATTGTTAAAAATTTGGCTGGTGTGGATTAATTGTCAAGAAATTTTGATTAAAACCACACAAAAACATGATCCCAAAATTTACCTTGCCAAAAATTAATCCACTTTGAAAATAAACACATTGAAAAACAGCAAAATAGTATTAAATTTAACAGTCAAAATCCAATGTAATGAGTAAATAAATGATGCCAAAAAAATGAATTATTTTGTAGGTTCAACAATTTAGTAAACATCAAAGATATTTGCTGTAAAAATGGATGAGTCAAAATTGGAGCACTTGCACATCTTCTCTTCACAGGCTTTAAGGAATCAACAAGGTTTTGATGATCTGTATAAACCCAACCCATATATAATCATTCCTACAAAATCCCTTACAACACAAACAAAAGAATTCAATGATAGCCTCTACAGCTGATTAAATTTGAGTTGATACCAAACAGATGTCATTTTGATTCAGTTTCAATAACACAAATACTGTTGCAGTCCACCTGGAGGTAGATGGTAGAAGGACAAGAGGAAACCTGATTGAGACATTGTAAAGTGTATGGATGATGACATCAGAGAGTTAGGTAATGGAGAGTTGGTGGTGTATGATAGATATAGATGGAGAAGACTCTTAGAATACCCAGCCCCATGATGGAAAATGGATGAAAAACGAAAATGATAATGATGATAATAACGATAGTCCAGGTTGTTAGTTTCCTTTGGCTTTGACTAATAACTCTTTGTAACTCTAAAATTTCCTTTAGTGATATTGATTTCTCAGATTTCTCCAAAGTACCATATGTCAACAAAAGAACAATAAGTGTTATTGTGGCCTTTAACATATTAGGCAGCTTCCTGAAACACTGTTCCTTACTGCAGGAACAATCAGTAATAAAAATTAGCACTAAAGTATTTTTGAATTAATGAACTGATTGAACTATGATATAAATTAGATGACAAGGTTCGTATATTATTACATGACAGGTGATGTCATTGTGTAGGTGACTACATGAGTTATTTTTATATTTTAGCCTTGGTTTGTTTGGGGGTTTTTAGGGTGTTTTTTTTTAAATATCTAAGATTTCTTACAGATGTATGAATTTCTTTAACCAGGGACGAATGAAAAAACTTCTCGTTGTGAAAATACACATCTGTGTGAATGTGTGCATGCATGTATGTGTTTGTGCATGTGGATGTGTGCTCTGAATGAAATCCCACATCAGGCAATGTTGAAAATTCAAATTTGGTGTTAGTATACTTTGAAACTCTTTGAAAATATTTACTTTGTTAGTTTNGTAGGTGACTACATGAGTTATTTTTATATTTTAGCCTTGGTTTGTTTGGGGGTTTTTAGGGTGTTTTTTTTTAAATATCTAAGATTTCTTACAGATGTATGAATTTCTTTAACCAGGGACGAATGAAAAAACTTCTCGTTGTGAAAATACACATCTGTGTGAATGTGTGCATGCATGTATGTGTTTGTGCATGTGGATGTGTGCTCTGAATGAAATCCCACATCAGGCAATGTTGAAAATTCAAATTTGGTGTTAGTATACTTTGAAACTCTTTGAAAATATTTACTTTGTTAGTTTCCGGTTTGGCTACAGGGGTGGGCACCAGAGTTTGAAAAGGGGTCCTGTGGTTCAGTTCTACAAAAAGGTCAACAATCCAAATGAATTTATTTCTACAATGTATAAATACAGATTTGTTGTCAGATTATGTATATGACCAATCGGGTGGCTGCAGGGGAAAAAAAGGGGGTCATGTGGGCATATTATCATGAAAAGAGACCTATTAACAAAAAATTAATTAAACCAGGTATCTTGAGATTCGGTGGCTGCCAGGACTGAAAAAGCATGTCATGTGAGTACTTTTGGCTAATATTGAACACAGAAAGCTGGAGTTGAAAAATGGTTTTGACCAGGCAATGTAGAAATCTTGAATTTAGTGTCAGGATACTTTTAAATATATGTGAAAAGCTTTCAAAGTACCCCAACACCCATTACTGTTTTGTTTGGGACTTATACCTAAAAATAATAATTAAATTTTCAGCAATACAGTTTAGTCACAGTGTTGATTTGGTAAGCTGCATTAGCACTTTTGGTTTATTGCATTATAATGCAAATTCTGAACCAGCAGAATGCAAGTTTAAACCCTTGGCTTCACAGAAAGCTTTTTTGACATTTCTTAGATGCTTCATTTTATGAGACTTGCAAAAAAACAACAAACAAAAAAGAAAACCCGGAAAATAATAACAAAGTGAAACTGAATCACAAAAAATTCGCTTTTGTTGATTGAAAAGTACTGATCTGAATATACATTTGATTGCCATAAATGGAATTGATCAGGCCACCATTTTGCAATAATATCATTTTGTTACTAACTGCAATATTGCAAATTTTTGATAAGTTTTCATTATATTTAGTGATTTTATGTTTTAGATGTCTTGTATATTTTTTATAACCTCTTGTTGTACAAATTTTATTTTTCTTTAGGATAATGTAACTCCTTATACAGAAAAGGTCCAGGAAGGATTAAAAACCTCAGCGGATACCGTTTCTGAAACACTGGGGAAGGTAAGATCAGTTTTTCAACTATAGATTTAATTTAAAAAGATAAATGTCATAATTGATATTCAAGTAGACTGGCTGGCTGCAGCTCAATAAGAGAAACGGAGCACAGATCTCTAGAGCACGAAAAAGAAAAGTCGGAAACCAATGGATACTTTTTCATGTGGATGTATTAGAAAGCTGTCAAAGAGTGCAATTGGCTAGCTCTCAACTTGTGCAAGGCACCTGATTTAGTGGCCCCTACACTCGTTTTTTCATGCTCCAGTAACTAGTTGAATATTTGGAGGAAATGTTTGGTGGTTTTTTGCACTTTTTGTAGCTGAATTTATAGTCCTTTTTTTCCCGTCGTGCTCAGACACTTTCATCTGTAGAGGTACTTACATTGAAGAAACTTAGCTTTTTTGTAAAAGTGTTTAGAAATGCGTTTGGTGGATCAATGTAAAAAGTAAAGTTAATATTATATATATATATATATATATATATATATATATATATATATATATATATATATATATATATATATATGTACATCTATACTGTTATGTATAAATACACAGTTAACCTTGCTAAATATCAGAAAGGATGGCTTTGGTTTTGTGCTACTTCACTTTGCCTTTATTTCACTATTTATAGGCAACTGCCTTCTATAGGAACAAGTAGATATCACAAGATTTTATGAATAAGCATCACTGTAACTGTTTATCACCCTATGAGAAAAAAAGTATAGTTGGGGCATTTCAGATACCACCAATGGGAATATTGGGTCTGGATGTCTATTTAGCTTGAAGAGAAGACAAATTTATTGCTTTTATCTCATTCAGGGAACCTTATTATGCGAGGTTTTCATGCCACCACAGTAAACACGTTGTTATGCCGACATTGTTTTTCCACCTTGGGAAAAACACTTTTTAATTTCAGTATTTCGACAAAATTATTGCATAAAATACACTTAATTTCATGTTGACGAGAACTCCGACTTTGTTTGAATATTTGAATTCCAAATTCTTGTTAAAATTGTCTTTGCCGAAAGGAAGCTTTATTATATTTGACAATTACTTAGGTCTGAAAATTCATGAGCATTTTTAACAGTTTCTATTGCTGAATACTTTTAATTACTCTCAGTTTGAGACTGAAATTGATACATTCTTAGGCTGACTGGGTGTGACATATTTTAGTACAATTAGAACAATGGTTGATTGTAAGTTTCCAGACGAGGGGCTTTCCGGTGACTATGGCCAAATCTCTGTTTCTTGAAGCCGGATAGCCAGATATTTGTTTGTGGGATTGACAATAAGAAGCATTAAAGTTACTGAATCAGCTGATTAGTCCGAGCGAGCGAGGATTCCATTTGACGAGTCAAATTTTGCGTATGTACTATTCAGTACAGCCATTTACACCTGTTAAATTCGATCCACCACAAAGTGTGAAAAACGTATTTTCAGCCACCCGAGAGAGCAGAAATTGAAATTTTATAATGAAATATGACCCATGTGAGCAAGCTTGTACTTCAGTAAAAAATTTCTTTATTTATTTATTCAAAAAAATCACTGAAAAAATCACATTGTTTTGAATCACTTTCAAAACAGTGTTCAAACTAATTCCCGATCATCGCCATTACAGGAGAATATATTTCAAAAACAGTGATTTTCATCTTCTCCAACTGTTCAATATTTAACATCGAAAAAATTTTTAACTTTTTTAACTGCAGACAATTATACACTTCTTTGCCCCATATTAAAACCTTTCCTTCTGCTAATTGCCGAGAGACCCTGAACTCGCCTTCGGCTCTATCACTGAAGAATTTTCCTGGCGGCACGTATTCATGACCTTCCTTTATTTAGAAGTGTTCTTGTATGTTCAACAACTTCCATCGTTGTTTGATGAAGTGTGCAGCTAGTTTCACAGGTCATACCTTTCTCTCTCTGGCATATTTTTATCACATTTATCTCTGATATGCATTCAGTACTCGCTTGCTCACTCGGACGTGTTCCACACCTTCAGTGTGGATATCTATTTCCTACTATTATTATTGTTGATCACAAAATTTTTACATTATCCTAAATTTGTTTTGAATAACAATAACTGTATTCCTAATTAGAAGCTAACATAACAACAAAGGGTAAGAGATGAATCATTACTTATTATTACCGTTAATATTCTAATTCAGATTCTTAGTTACTTGGAGGTTGTTTTTGTCAGAGTTAAGTTTAACCTTTATGCAAAAACCATTTCAGATATTACGAACGAAAAGCTTTTCAGCCTCTGTTACGTCTGAAAGAATAATGGTTTGTGAGTTATTTTTTTGTTTGTGCTTTGTGTTTTTAATGCTGAATATATCTTTGTTGGTATGGAATCTTTTTAATACTAGAACACCTGTTTGTTTTTATCAACCAGATGAAAGATGAGGCAATGGCGAGTGAAATCTATAAGAAGTCTAAAGAGGTTTCGGATGAGGTACAAGGAATTGCTATATTAAGTAGTCAAGAATGCAGTCATAATACCTTAGTTGATAGGTTTGGCAACTTTGGTCAACTCTTTTGCCACATGTTTTTATTTCTGTTTTTATGTATTTATTTTATGTAACTTTATCGTTCCTTTATTGTTCATTTATTCGTTCCTATTTACATAACTGTGTGCATACTGCTATAGTAAGCTTTAAGTTATTGAAATTGAATAGGCGTTTTAACATTTAGTTTATCAATAGAATTATGAGAAGACTTTGTTTTTAGACCTTTGTACACATTGACTTAGTTGAAAAATACATTATGATATTATGGAGATTGCAATTCCACTGACCCATGCCCAGTCAAGTGTACAGTTTTAACTACACAAGCAGCGTCACAGTAGCAGAAAAATCTTCTGATGAGAAACGAAATCTGCAAGAGAAAAGATAAATCCAAATCTGAACATCCAAATCTAAAAATGGGATGCCATCAGAAAATGAAAGATAATACTTCAGCCTGACAATAGTTTATGAACTGGTGTGGCGTGAATGCATACCTGTAATAGTGAGACCCGAGAACATCAATTAATAGAATTGCCTCGCCTTGCACGTGTGTAGCAAGTTAGTGGACTGCCTTCAACGTAAACAAGAACGTACTAGATTTCTCCGGGACTTAGGGAAAACTGGTCAAACCTGTTTGTAAAATGCTATATGAATTGCACAGAATCATGGTCATAAATTCTAATCAAGAAACCCAAGAATAAAAGTGTATATTGAGGATAAGCGGACACCTACTGATATCCATGGTCAGAAAGGATTGGTCAATCCCGTAAGACATTGTTTAGCAGTTGTTAAAGAATATAAATTGCGTTAGAGGTGACACAGTGTGACATTTCAGAAGAATGGCAAGGGCATACAGTACCAAGTTACACAGAAATTATTAATTGAAAGAACAAACATATTGCTTGTTTATTATTTTTCACATTTTTTGGTTTCTTTTTATGATAATAGCATTGTACAATACTTATAGTCAAAAATTGTTTGCTTTTACGCAGCTCGGGAAATCTGCAAAAGAGGCAGCATCAAAATTATCTGAACATAGTGAACAGATTGAGAAAACAGAGGCATTCAAAAATGTTTCGAAGGTAAGTCTTAAATTGTTTTTGTTGTTGTGTTCTCATAATTTCATCTGTGGCTTGTTAAACCACAGAAACGTGGCGTGTAGTAGAATAGAAAAAAAAAAGCAAACACAAAACATAGCAGAAAAAATATAAACAAAAGTAGTTGGCAAAAGTTTTTCGCAATTTCATATACCATAGATTTACGCGTATTTTTTTGCAGGCTTTTTAAGCAGAAAACTTTGCGAAATATGTGACAGCTGTTACTAACCACAGAGATACAACGGAGAAAATTGGAATGCCACTAAATAAAAGACTTTGTGCAAGACCCGAGGAGTTTGTGCAAGACCGCAAAAGCAAAAGTACCAATTTCTTACTTGTCAGTAAAAGTAAAAAAAAGACAGGAACACCCCCTTCCCGCAACTTATATCCAGTTGCCAAAAGACTTCTATTATATTTGGTCACTGGTCTATAACGGACTTCTATTATTGCAAGTTTTTCTTTCCAAACTGCTGCCATTTTTAACTTGTGAGGGTGTTGATTAACAGGACGTATTTGATGTGCAGTAACAATTTACTTAATTGTTGCTACCAGGCTGGAAATAATAAGGATCAGTGTTTGTCTGGAGCTTTAAGTGCATTTAGGATTCTTAAGAATAGTGCATTCTTAGCTTTTCACTTGTTTGCTGTCAATTAGTTATGCTTGTCTCGTGCTATTTTTTCCACCGCTTGTTACGCTCGTTTAGTCATAAGCAGAGGGAATGTTGTACATTTTGAGTTGACGCCCAGAAAGTATGTTTTTTTAACCAGAGGACAGAGCAAACCCCTGGAAATCTTTTATATAGTTTTTTTTTTAAGTTTTTGTATGTTAACATTGAGGCTTAAACCATAAAAGTAAAAAAATATTTTGTAGTTTGTTAAAAATCATAAGCTGTGTGTGCAGGACAGAGGTAGAGTTACTAATTGTAAATAAGTGCCCACTGAGTTAACATTAAGTGTATTTCTAGTATTATAAACAGATAGTGCAGAAGCTTTGATTGTTGTGGATTTTTTTGCATGGCTATGCTAGTTAAATGATATTTACGCGGTACAATAGTATATATATATATATATATATATATATATATATATATATATATATATATATATATATATATATATATATATATATATATATATATATATATATATATATATATATACATACATACATATACACACACACAACGAATACCGGGAGTTCACATTTTCAGATTGTAATCTGTATTTTCTACCCGTGTTTTCATTGTGTGGGGTTTATGAAATGCCGCAGGTGACCTTCACAAGAATGGATGTAAGATGTAAACTGTATGATTAGGGCTGAGAGAAACTCACCATCCCCACCTGCCACACCATTGCAGGCATTAATACAGAACCACTTTCTCTGGGATTTGTTGTTAAACCTGGTTTCGTGTTTAAATGTACCAATGGATCTGAGGCAATAGTTTTTTTTATCCTTCAGGTGTATTCTGCTGTTAAAACAGACTTATTTGATGAGGTAGCGTCAGCTTCAAGACCATACCAGAGACCAGGTATGGTATAGGAAATTCTAGTTGCTTTTTTTTTTTTTTGCATTCAAGACAATTGTCTTGAATGCTCCTAGTCAAGCATTGTATTTTACTGAACAGTTTGTGTTTGAAAATTATTGTACGGTTTTTTTTGTATGTTTAACTTTTCCTTGAGGAATCTAGTTTACAGCGCGGAACATAAAGTTATGAACACCAGGAACCAGTTGACATTAAAAAATTTATTTTTATTACTATTTGTTATTTTTTTGAAATAATGTTTAAAGGCAGGATTTGTAATTCTAAAGAAAATTAGGTGTAAAATGTAAGTTGCACTGAGCTGTTTGAGTAGCAGTAACCACAGTTGTTATGACCAACTTACCTGCCATTTTAGCCATTTTCACTACGTTCTTAGCCGGTGAAATTAGGGTAGGCCCACTGCAATGCTTGTAGCAAAATCCAAATCCAATTTTTGAAATTGACTTTATCATGTGACAGCGTTACACCTGAAGGACCAATTTGTGCATGTGATTTTATCAAATAGAATTATTTTTAATCCCTTCCATCAAAGGAAAGAAACTCATTTTTTAATATTTCAAAACAGACGTGACCTATTTTTAGCCCTCGCTTTATTTATTCAAGCATATTTCCTAGAAAATTTATTGATCGAATTTCGTTTCAGAAACATCAATATTAACTGTTTAGCATTAGTTCAAAAGTGCTCCAAACTGAGATGAGTATTCGGCAATCCCACCCTTAATGCAGACCTGCCAAAGGATTGGAACAGCAAAGTTTTGCTGAGAGTGCCGAGAATGCGGAGAACGCTGATCTCCAGCCTCTCAGACCCGGGTAGAGGTTACCCAGCCACAAATGATGCTTTAGGAAGTTTTTTGGAGCACTGCGTTCTTAGCCAGATAATTTATGCAACCTAAATTTTAGGAATTGATCTTGTTATTTGGTAGAGCGGATGTCCATGAAAGGTGAAGCATCATCAGTTCCTTGTGACTTTATTTTCCACTTATTTTTTCTTATCATTATTTTTGAATTAATTAATATTAGTATATGCTATATTTCTTTCAATATTTGTTATCCAAAAGTTTTGCCTACAATTTCAATGTTTTCTCTTTGTTCTAATTCGGGGTAAATTGTGATTTTGTACTTCAATTTAGAACAATCTAGACACAATCACTGTAATAGCTCAATAGTAGCACTCTACGGAGCAAATGACTTCACATGAGATCATTGTTTGATAGCAGGTTGCTTGAACATATGACCATGACCATTGTATACCATTGGTTTTTGTAGTGTATTAAACAGAGCAGAAGAGAATAAAGGAAATTTTACAGCTTACTTAGGGGGAAATATCTTCATGCCGATATTCATTATATTTGCAACATTATTAAGAGTTGTAATAACTTATGTACCAATCTAAACTGATTCGAAGAGGCGCACAAATCAAATCGCAAGCAAAAAACCAGTAAATAGACTTTCTCTACACAATAGTTCATCCTGTCCAATCAGATTTAAGGGATACAGGATACCGTGTAATCCGCAATACATGTTAATGCCTGGATATCATTCCTGTATGGACCTGTAAATGTTTTATCAAAGTCTACTGTGGAGCTACATTAATTAACATAATAAAAATTCCTACTGAACGTATAGGTTGCTCAACTCTAATTTTAGTGAAGGCGTCTCCTTCGGAAACATGAGACCGCCTGTGATCATAATTGCAACATAAAAAGGAACAGATGCGTAACGAATTACGAGCGCGCTTACGCAGTGTTAACCACAAGAGTAATACATAAAGGAAGCCAGAGCTAAACAAACTTTACCGGAGTTCTCGTGTACCCTTAAAATTTACCGCCGATAAAGGCTTCAGCATAGTTGTTTTTCATCATATATATTTTTTTGCTTTAGAGGTTTTAAAGAGAAGAACAAGAGCTGTTGACAAAGCAGCAGAAGACGAGAAAGTTATCGAGGCAGACACGTAAGACAATGACGATAATTGATTTCATTTGGCTACTGTGTTGAATTTTTTTCCTTGCATTGTGTGTAAAACAAAGGCAGGATCGTAGGCTGCTAGCCACTTTTTTTGCGATTGGGTATCTGAAACAATTAAAAACCATTTGCAAGTTCTCTTTGTCCACGAAGGTACTTTATCGGATATTTCAGTTTCCTTCGAATTTGGCTAAGAACTATTACGGTTTTTCAGTATTATAAGTATTCAAAGATCCGCAAAGTAAAATTTGAGATACATACTATCTAGTCATTTACTTTACTATACAGTTCTTTGTAAGCCCTCGGTTGTAGGTTCTGTGGACCTGTTTCTATACTTGTGATTGTTGTGTCCTTCGAAATGTTTTGATTAAACCTAAGGAAAGAAACAGAAGTATAAGTTTTTTGAGAGGTGCTTTTATTTTTAATAAGAAATTATTTACCCGGTATAGTATACTCAGTTGCGCTGTTACTCTGTGAAACATCGCCGTTTTAAGGCCTTTTTAAATAGCTTCTTTTAACCTCAATGTTTCAAGCCTATTATTAATAACTTGAAAATGAGAGATAAAATGGAGGTAAGGACATCGTTGGGTTTTTTAATTCTGTGCCAAGAGTGGAATTTGGCATCTGTAGTTCTCGACTTTTATGGTAAAGTTAAAAAAATAAGTATACTTTTTCTTCTAATGTTATTTTTCGTCTATCAAGAGGACTTTGAAAATGAAACATTTTTTACCTGATGCCACGTATTATGCCTACCCGTGACTTTTCATTTTTGCGTTCAAAAGCTTTTGCACCCTCCTAGATTAAACCGGAACCACTTGGTTACAGTGTAACTGCACGAGCCACTAATCGATGGGACCTCCTGAGTTAAAGTTTAAGTCAGGATTAAAATGCAGTTATGTACATGAAAATATTGTGAACATTTTTGGTATTGAAATTTACTTCACAAATGTGGGGGGTGATATTGACCAATTGTTGTGCAAGGACACAATACTTTCATCCTATTTTCACAGTTTTAGTTAACATGGTACCCGATTGGTAAATGTTTCTGGCGACAGTCAAATTACCAGTTTTTCACTTTTATTTGGTGGAATGAGGAATATGAACGAAAAAGTTAAGCAGCTAAAAATTTAACATCGCCCGAAATTCACACTTGAATCTCTT
This sequence comes from Morbakka virulenta, assembly GCA_003991215.1. NCBI lineage: Eukaryota > Metazoa > Cnidaria > Cubozoa > Carybdeida > Carukiidae > Morbakka > Morbakka virulenta. Next base: position 4,274,539 of record RDPX01000022.1, read on the forward strand.
TTAAACAGTGTTACATTTTGCTAATAGTACGTGCCATACCATACATTTTAATATTTGAATTATTTAACTTTGTTTGTAGGAATAAACAGTACTTATTGACATATTTTTTGTTAATATATTTTTAAAATCTATCTACTGACAGTGAATCGACTGGTGTAGTACTTCACAAAGAATCGAAATGGTCCCAACAGTGGAAGGAATTCAAAGATAATAATCCAGTTGTGAACGGTAATGGTGTACTTTTTCTTCAAATTTAATAATTTAATATACTGTTGGGATACTTTTTTTGTTTTGTATATTTTTGAGTTTGTGAGAATGGTTTGTAATTCACAAGATCATTCTGGACATTTATGGCAATTTCATTTCAAGACACTAGGTTTTTACGTAAATTGCTATGTACGTAGAGGCAGGACAACGAGTTTCAATAGTAGAAAAAGCATTTTAAAAGATAAAAATAATTTTAACTAGTATGGATGTCACTTTGACAACAGGACCAGAATCTTACCAACTGTCTGACCACTTTTACGATCGGGAGAGCTGGACAGTGCCCCCGGAAACAGAAAAACGGCAAAAAAACCCAGCACAACTTTGCCCCCGTCGAAAAATGTTGGAAATATCTTGAACAAGTCATATACCAAGTAATATAGTTTTTTTAAGTTTGAAACATAAAAGAGAAAGTTTAACGTATTTGAGGAGCTTGAGCATGTACAACAGTGAGCTGCGAGGCATTAAAAACCGACGGGTGTGGAGGGCCACGATGACTACGCTTTATGTAGATACCAGAAAGATAACCTGTTCACGCTTTCTCATAATGACATATCTTTTGAAGCAGAGAGAGGAGGGAAAGAGAGAGAGCGCGCGCGCGAGAGAGAGAGACAGAGAGAGAGAGACAGATAGACAGACAGACAGACAGACTCACACACACACACACTCACACAGACAAACAAACAAAAAGCCAACTTTTTATCGGTTTTAATTTGTGTGTAAGCTGTATTTTATGGCATGATATTATGTCCAAAAAGCAGTTAAGTATCAAGTTTTTTTCAACTTTGTTTTTCATAATAATGAGAAATTTAAAAGTCATTAATTTGAGATAATTGCTGAATTATTGTTGCTACTACTATTGATGTTACTTCCACCATTTCTAAATTCCATTCCTTTCATCGACGTTTATAATACATTACGACTATTGATGTTACTACTACCTTCGTTGTTACAACTGCCATCAATATTAATTGATCTTATTATGGCATTGCAGACATTTTTGCAGATAACCATTTTTTATGCCTTGTTCTCAAACAGGCTTATTTTCATTGAAGATGAAATACGATGAAAGTGATAACGTTGTTGTTCGAGCATCTCGTTTTATAACGGACAAACTGGGAGATGTCTTTAGTAAGTTGATGAAAATAGTTAACTGGTTACTTTTTTTTCTCGTAATTTTTTTGGTTGCAGAGAAAGTGATGTAGAAACTTTAAGCTTATCATCTTTTCAGTTCGCATTTTTTTCATCGTGGTGAAATCAAGCTACCTTTCCTCGAACAGATATTCAATCTGTTTATCAACTATCATTTTTATGCTTTTGTATTCATGTTTTTATCGGCCCCAACTCACGTGAATGTAGGATAAGAATTATTTAACAGGGTATCTGCGAGACCAACTTAAGTAACCCTGTTCTGACCAGTTGATGGTGACACTTAACCACCGGACAGGTAGCCGGTCAAGGTATTTTCGTATAATTTAAGGGTACTGACCACCAGGGTTGAATAATTGGACAACGTCAAGTTAAAAACTTAGTTGCGTTAAAGAGCTGTTCGTGTAATACCCTTGGGAACTGTCAAACAAGTTGATAGCAAAGACTGATTTTGCATCTCCTGGCAGAAATTTGAAACGTGGCTTATGCAACACTTCAATACTGCGTGGCATACGATACTAGCCCTTCATAGCAAGTTTTGGGTTTTTTCTACAAAAGTGTAACCATGACCTCCAACGTTTTGAGCTATTTAAAAAAAACCCATCAGTTACAGTACTTTGCAGATTAACGTGATTTTTTAACATGAATGCAGTCAAATTTCTTGAATTGTCAGGATAAGGACTCTTATTCTGGATGACTGAAAAATTCATGCGAAAATATTTGGTTTTCTTATTTTGCAGTTTCCCGTTCAATGTTGTTTAAGGGTTATGACATGTAAATTATAGTGTTTGCAAAGGAAGGTAGATGCTTTCGCGATATGCAAGAGGATCTGCTCATCTAAAACTTAAGGTACTAAGTTGGATGGGAACAGCAGTCGGCCCCGGTGCCATGTCACAAGGACGCATGCTACCACATAAACTGGGTCTGTTTAGCTAGTGAGGTAACCCTAACGGAAGTGATTAAAATTTTATCACGAATACACTTTTTTCAGATTCAACTATGTCGACCTTCCGACGTAGCTTTTTCTTTAACTTTGTACCTTGGTACATACTATAAATATACTCAGTTGAGCGTGTGCCTGGTTAGCCACGCAGTATTAATTTAATAGTATTAACTGCAAGTTAACTTAATGTATTCACTTTTTTTTCCAAACCCTTGCCAGTAAGTAATTTCTGTGAATTTCATTGTATCTATGTATGTTATATTTTAGTAAGCTGTGCCTATCTGATTACTTAAATCCGTCTTTTAAAAAGATGGCATTGCAGTTGCCCGGATTACTTCCTGACTGGTGTTGCTTTTCACTCAGACTTTGTTCGGGGCGCTTAAGGGTGTGTGTGTGTGCATGTTTAGTTTAAAGCCATGACTGTGATGACATGCCCTTTTATCTTTATTGTAGAAGACGTTTTTAGCCAGTCGGAAATGGCATCAACGCTAGCAGAAATTACAAAAATCGACCCATCATTTAACAAAGATGCGTTTCTGAAGGAATGTGAATTTGAGATTATTCCAACTGTTTTAGAGGTAACATGTTTCTTCGCATGCGTTGAACTATGATTTGTGTCACAAAATGTTTATAAGAACCTACGTTAGTGCAAGAAATGCCCTGTGTGTTACTCCAAGCCAACACGGCCTTCCAAAGGGGAACAGCGTTAACATGGTTTATAGTGGATTAATCGTAAAAGGCAGTATATCGATTTTTACTTGAAAATGAATGGAACCATGGCGAATTGCATGCTGTCTACTACTACTGTTGCTACAATAGTAGTAAACTTTTTCCCCACTTATCAATTTCGCGTTACTGCAACAAAACTAAAGAATTTTGCTAGGTTATTTTTTAATAATTTAATTGCAACTGTCAATGGTTTTGACTACATAGACCCCTTCAAGGCAGTAAATAACAACCTACCTTATCATTGTTCCAAAAGAAAGTGAAGCCCAGAACTACATAACTACCACCTTTTACCCATTTATGACGCTTTCCTGCGTTTTTGGAGCATTTAGAATCATGTTGGGCTGGTATCCCACCCCCAGCTGGTAAGACCCATGCTGAATAGAGCTAATCAACAAATGGTGTCTTTTTGGTGCTCTCCAGTTATGACTTAGACTGCTTTGAGTTTGGCATAAGATAAATAGCTGATTTTTATGATAAATACCAGTCTATTGAGGTTTGCTGCTTTGTAATGAATAATTATAAATAATTATTTAATTATTAAATAATTATTATAAAAAATAATTATCATAAGTTAATTGAATTGTTTTAGGCATACATTCGCGGTGATGTGGACGTATTGCATGACTGGTGCCACGAAGCAGTAAGTGAATAGATTAGACATATTATTTACTTTTACTTGACAGGCCAAATAACTTGACTTCCAGCTTGTTCCCTTCGTTTACGCTTGTAACTTAATTTGGTATTACCTGGTGAAAAATTAAGAAGCAGAAACTGATCAGTAAACAAGCGTTTGAAATTTCAAATTAGAAATTTTGAAAAGCTTCAGCATTACCCGTTTCAATATCAATACTGTAGATGCAGAAATATTAGCTAGAAGCAAAATTTGCTATTGGGAGGCAAAGTTAAAGTTGGCTGGCATTAATATTCGCGACCAGCAACCAGCGACCAGCAACCAGCGACCAGCAGGCAAATTCTTAGCCAGTCAGTCACAAACATAAACTTGCCTGATTTTCATTGATATATGGGTCTTAGACATGTGATCTTGTAGCCAAATTATTAGCCAGTCAGTCAGACAGTTTTCATTGATGTATGGGGCTCAGCCTGATTATGATTTTTTATGTAAATGACACTGTTTCCGCGAATTTGCATAAAAGTGCTGTATTATCGTAAGTTCATGCATTCATATCGTAAGGGGCATGCATTCACAGTGACCTAGTTTTGGGAGAGCCCTGCTAATCATGTGTTTATGTCAAATGAGGCAGAAATATCTATTTTATCAACATGATTATCAATTTCAATACACATTAAACTTTGCAAGGATGTAGATGAATGTATTGACTGCTAAGGATTACACTAAAATGACTAATAAATCATACTATCCGTTGAGAAGAAGTTGACCCAGATTCCACTCAGCTGTTATCCCGGTGGGTCGGTCACAATTTATGTATGTTTGCTGGAATAAATATTCGTGAGTAGCAACCACCTAGCGAATTTCGCGAAAATTAATTCCACGTAAAAATTTCTGCATCCACAGTATTTTGTTGAGTAAATTTATGCAGACACGACTTAACAACAGATGATTTATAAGGAAAGATAGGCAGTTGGTCATTCTTAGTTTTAGTGACCAATTACACCTGTTATAATCGAGCTAAGAAAGTACAGCGGATGTCGCCAACCTCATGTGGAGTTATAAAAGGTGAATATGGATCGCCGCTAATGGTCCTAAATGGAAGTCGAATCTAAGTCCTTCAGTTTGCTTTGAGCAGTTCGGTCTCAAAATTTTCACAGCATTCGCGATTCTGCAATATATGGTTTGCTATAGCCAAAAACAATTTAGCGAATACCTTACTCTGTGTTTTGGGCAAAACTCAGTTGAAGCAAGATTTTTATTTGTAACTATTAGGCACGTCTCGTTTTATTTTGGCGATCAATTGTGAAGATGTACATCAATCTTACTCTGCATCACACCGACACGTAAACTCATAAACAGCTCATAAACAACTGATAAATACTAACAAGTTACCATTCAGAAACTCCCCTGGTAATTTTGTTTTCTAATTATTGGAAGCCAATCCTGTGAAGGGTTTTTAACTTTGATAACGCATCTGAGGGGGCTGTTTAAAGGGATTTTGTAAGCTTGATATTTTTTATCGAATACTTTGCCTTGTACATTGGTGAGGTCATCTTTGCCTAACTGACATACCTGAATTTGCTTAATGTCATCTCTTTCTCCTGACATTTTGGCAGTTTGCCAGCAAATAACTAGAGCTCGATGAATCGTACTTTTTATAAGTCCAGTTTTAAACTTCGTGGAACTAAATGAACCCCTCCACACAAGCTCGGCGTTAAAGTTTACCTTGCAAAACACACTGGCTTTGAAAACGTTTTTTCTCTAAAACATAAAAAAAGCGGTAAACAAACATCCAGTTTTTGCAGTAGTAAACACAAACAATGAATGAAGGTTGTTTTGCCTAATCCTGAACTTTTTGCAGGCTTATTGATTTTTAGTTATAGCGAAAATGTTGTCGACAAACTTACAATATTGAAGTACATCTACATTTTGTGTAAACTCATTTCATTGTTTTCCATAATAGCCTACAAGAGTATCACCAAAGCAATACCCGTTGGTGAGCCCATTTCTACAAGGTCATGTTGGTTCAAAACATTTTGAAAGGAAAATTCGACCGATTTAGTCGCTAGATTCATTAATTCTATACAAAAAATTTTTAGATTGGCGGCCACACAACATTTTCGTTATACAGGGTTTTAAGGCAAATTTTAATGACCTCATGTAAAGTAACGTTTGTTAATAGTCTTATGATGTCAAAGAACACAGCACAATTTGGTGGATTAACCGGGTGTTTTGAAGGTTATTAGCAAATACGAAGACCTTAACACAAAAACTAGAGTATCTTTCTAGCTCTGGTTGAAAGACAAATGCAATGCATTTTGCCAGCTGTTTTCTGGAAGAGCTAATCTTTGTTAACATAGTCCTGATAGAAACACCGCCTTTGTACGTTTGAGGCGGGCCAAATACGCTAGGCCACTGAGATCCAGATGTTTTTGTTGGTATTTTCATAAAGTTTAAAATGGTTTTTTCTTCATTTGTCAGTTTGTAAATGGTTCCAAATTTTCTGCATATTTTGAGCAATGTGCTCACTGTCTTGGACAGGGCTAAAGTACTTGAAATTTGTTTTATTGTTAATAATGTCGTTCATTTGTTTTCCTTCATCTTTTTTCTCTAATATGACCACACCGATTCCTCAGTCAGGTACGTCATTCTCAATGGAAAACCTCACCATTGCAAATGTTCGACTTAAAAGTTTTTATTTTGTTTTTCCGGTCTGGAGTTTGGAGACGGAAGGAACCAACAATTATTTCATATTCCGTAACAACTTAATAGGATATATGTTTTTTATTTATTACATTAACTATATTATATATTATATTATATTATATTATATTTATTATATTATATTATATTGTTATGTTAGTAAATGAAACGGTATTGTATTGTATATAAAACATGTTATTAATTTTGAAAGTATATTCCATAAACTATGGCGTGTTTTTAGACAAAATAGACATTTTCTTATTTTCTTCTATTTAAACAGGCATTTAACATACTGTCAACGCAAATAAAGCATAACCTCGCATCGGGAACAAAAGTGGAATCCAAGATTCTTGACATTCGCGATGTTGATGTATGTATCTTGTCAGTTGTTTTCAGCTATGCAGACATTTTTGAAACACAGGGTTTATTGTAGATTTATTTATCGTACGACTTAAAAAATTGTGTTCTGAATTTCTCACAGTAAACCTGTGTTTACCCTCTCTGTGTGTGCTCACTCTGTGCTCTCTCTCTCTCTCTCTCTCTCTCTCTCTCTCTCTCTCTCTCTCTCTCTCTCTCCC
>RDPX01000022.1:4281560-4300486 GCA_003991215.1 Morbakka virulenta
TCTTTCTCTCTCTCTCTCTCTCTCTCTCTCTCTCTCTCTCTCTCTCTCTCTCTCTCTCTCTCTCTCTCTCTCTCTCTCTCTCTCTCTCTCTCTCTCTCTCTCTCTCTCTCTCTCTCGATCGATCGATCGATCGAATGTGATTTCGCAATATAAATACTGGCTACACCCAGTCGTTTTGCTTACGACTTTACTTTTTTTTCAAGGTAAGGTCTCTTTTGTATAGCCTTGCACATATGTCAACAAATTCACATGGCCGTGATTAGATATGAGTAGACCACGTATTGGCTGGTGTACCATAAAGGGGAAGGTTGGAACAGACAGTACGATAAGTAGCCAAGTAGTTATTTTCAGATGCTCCAGAAAGTACTAACTTCATACTTAAAACGCCTTGAGAATGCAGTTTTGTATTTGTATCTTCCTTTCATTTTTCGAAAGCTTGCCATGGCAAAAATTATGGAGCAAGGACCCGTTTTGATTTTGTCATTTGTTGCCCAACAAATAATGGTTGTTAAGGATGTGAGAGGTAAAGTTATAGAGGGAAATGAGGTATGATTTTGTTTTGTTTAAAACATTAAATTTGCCTTCCATTCATATTTATTCTTAATTATTATTCACCATTCTGTTAATTGTGAAGGTCCCCCGAATTTCTTAGGTTTCTTTGATTAAATTGGATCGTAAATTACTCATTGAAAGATGCATTTATTACATGGGAAAATATCAGTAGTGGTATATTATTTCCCATGATAAAAGGAAAAAAATCTGGTATATGCAAATACCATTTTGGTACAGGTAATTTAAATTGGGTCATTTTTAGGTTAAAAAATAAGTAGTCAACAGAAAGGGAATTCAACGACAGGGTATGATTTAGATTATAACACGGGCTTTATTTGTCCATTTAAAACAAACTTGCAAAGTTCTGGTTGTATATTAGTCCAGTTACCAGTTAATCCACTTTTTAAAAGGAATTGGCAATGACAACCTATAATTGTAACCAAAGGTTGTAGGGATTGTGGTTAAATAGAGAATTTAAGTAATGTGAAAAATATGAGTCCACCAAACTAGATTCGAATCAGTGCCTTTGGTTTTCATAGTCAAATGCTCAGGCAACTGAGCTATCAGAGTTTGCCCTTAACCAGATCGTTTTTGCAACCATGTCTTTCAGTTGAGTGTGGCGTTCTTTACTCAGGCCCCCATCGTTGGAAATTAAATTCACGTCATCCATAATGGCCTGAGGCTCGCACCGAAAATGACTTTCCTTCCAAAATGATATTCCAAGGTGATATCAACAAATCCTAACAAACATGGAAATCAAGAAAATTGAAAATAATGTAGCGGGAAAGGGTTTAGAATTGTAAAAAGTAAAAAAAATTATGAGAAAATAAAATATTAGAATTTTTCCTTACTGGATTTGACCAACTGCACACAGAGGGTAAATACACGCTTTCGAATGGATTTTAATACGTATTTCCGATCTGTTTCTCGTTGCATATTTTAACAGNAAGTAATGTGAAAAATATGAGTCCACCAAACTAGATTCGAATCAGTGCCTTTGGTTTTCATAGTCAAATGCTCAGGCAACTGAGCTATCAGAGTTTGCCCTTAACCAGATCGTTTTTGCAACCATGTCTTTCAGTTGAGTGTGGCGTTCTTTACTCAGGCCCCCATCGTTGGAAATTAAATTCACGTCATCCATAATGGCCTGAGGCTCGCACCGAAAATGACTTTCCTTCCAAAATGATATTCCAAGGTGATATCAACAAATCCTAACAAACATGGAAATCAAGAAAATTGAAAATAATGTAGCGGGAAAGGGTTTAGAATTGTAAAAAGTAAAAAAAATTATGAGAAAATAAAATATTAGAATTTTTCCTTACTGGATTTGACCAACTGCACACAGAGGGTAAATACACGCTTTCGAATGGATTTTAATACGTATTTCCGATCTGTTTCTCGTTGCATATTTTAACAGTTTTACATGCTTGCAGTTTTTATGGAAATGATCCTCACTGTGCAGAGAATTTAGCCTCGTATAAGCAGATTTTAATATGATGTCTAACGAGAGGGACTGAGAGAATGTGTAATTTAGTCATGTAGAAGGTTGTTGTGCAAAAAATTGCATTAAGAGCGTGCTGCCGATAGCTGAACTGATAGAGAAGATGCCTAAATAAGTTTATTCGAATCCAGGATCTCACAGCAGTTATCTCTACCTTGCTTTTCTTTGTGTTTTTCCTATTTTGTATATTATATGACAATCGTGGATGTTTATTTAGACCAGTATGCTTTATTCAATCTTGAAGCCAGCAGCAGTAAAAGTATAGTACTAATCATATAAAAGGAGGCAACACTGTAAAATGCCGAAGGTAGGCGTGATTTTTAGTAGTCATTTAAACATCCCCGAAAGTACGCAGTCAAAAGTAAGCCTCCACCCTAAAAAATATTTTTTTTCAAAAATATATAAATGTAAAAGTAAAAATGCGGATAAATCTCCCAAAGAGAAATATAAATTATTTGCGAAAGAATTTACATCGTCATGCAAGGTAAGCTTACAAAATCTACAATTTAATTCACGATATTTTTATTATTACTAAGGTACCGGAATCGAAATTTCAGACCGTTACAAATTGTCATTATCACCTACAAAAAAAGACGAGAAAATAAGCGCAACTTTCGTTTTCAATAATTTTTATGTATTTCCCATTTTTTATTTCGACCCAAAAACAAGTGAGTTGAGAGGAGACATTTATGTTATTTTACTACTCGTACCCAAGCCACTTTCATTTATTAGTTATATCGCCGATAATAAATTGTGATACAGATGGGGTTTGTTATCATTTTTAGAATTGCATAACCAGTATTTTGGTGTGTTTATTTTGCAGGAAAAAATTGAAAATGTTCATTATATCTGGGCCATGTGTCGTGACCAAACAATATATGATCCAAAAGCTGCTTGGCGAGTTCTTGAATTTGGTATACAACATTCAACACCTTGGGTGTAAGTCTTAAAAAAACACCAATTCAATAAATCATGGAGCAAAATCATAATGACCAGCCTCTCACTTTGCCGCCCAAGGAAAGAGAAGGAAAGGGAGAGAAAGAGACAAGGGCAAAGCTGTGCAAGATGCGTTATAAGAGCAGCGCATAACGTCTGGAAAAACTGACCCCTGACATCCACTCTTGTTTGTGTGATCAATGTTTGTATGGTCCGTTGTTTGTTTTTCCAGTGGGTTTATTTCGAGCCCTCAAGCTGTTGGGTCTAACTATGTTCATCATGAATTCCTTATTGCAGGAGAACTGTAGGCTACCTATCTGAAAAACTTTTTGACCAACAGACGGTGCAACAATAAACAATTTTAATTTGTACATGAATATGAAATATTTTGGCCACGATACGACGCGGGCATACAACTCTTTAGATATTTTGCTTACTGTTGCCCAGTGTTCATAAAAATATACATTTTTGTTTATTGCTTCGAATGTCATTTTCGACCCCCATGTCTAACGACAACAAAAATGGGAAGAGAAATATGCCAAGGCCTTCTGTACGTTTTACCTGGTGAAAGAAATATCTATTCCGTGTGATTTACTGTAAAATCAGATTGTAGGTGTCATGGTTTGTTTTTTATACGGTAAAACTCTCGAAAGGCAATTCATTAAACTTGCATATTACATCTTGTTTTACCTTATTCAGGTTTAACACATAACTGACTTTAAGCTTTTTATTTTTCTCAAGTTCTGGGTTCTGTTTTGTATTTTTGACAATAAATATATTGAAAAATCACTGGTGATTAGAGATAAGCACGCTTTTGTTCATCATTGTGGATGAATACTTTTTATGCCAACGATGTTGTTTAACGCACTTGACCATTAATTTTTTTTTATTATTACCGATACCTGTCATGTCACTGAATAGCGCCTTGTATATCGAAATGATGTATTAATTGCAGGTCCTACTTTTGTGTTAACATTCAGAGATGAAAGAAGAGCTTGAATCTCCAAGCTTTTTTATCCATATTTAGGCTTAGTTTTGCCATCCCGAATAACCATAATGCTACGGACTCTAACTTTTTGTGGGCCTTAACAAAAGCAAAAACGAGAAAATTGGTAACCGGAAGTTTGAACAAGTGCTGAGCAGATGACAGCATTATGTACAGATTGTTTGTGCGGTTTGCAAAACCCAACCAATCCTAATCCTGTTTGTTTCTCCGATTCTAGACTGCAGAACAGAAAGTGTTTTATTCACTCAACGGGACATTAGTAATTTTTATTAACGAAGCATTTAATGAATATTTCGCCTGGATAGGTATCACAAAAGAGCAATACCAGCTCTGATTGATCTGTCTTGAAACTGGTGGTCAACTATCGGGAATTGTTAAGTTTAATAGCACCAGTGATTGCTAAGTGCCCCTGTTGTTGTCATGTCCCACTTTTAACTTCGACTGCACAAATGCCCACGGCAATGTAACGGGGATTTCCTTATTGGCGTATAATATGCCAAGTCATATGCATGTTTTGAAGGGGTTTTTTGCGTACAAAATGCCTGTCATATTTTCTAAATTTGGCAAGTGTCGATTTTATTTAAGACTAAAGTTTATTTTCATTCTTTATAAACACTCGCGACATTAAAATCGTGTAGCTTCCCTGCAGACTTCTACAACAAAGAATGTGAAGCAAAGCACAATTTACACGTTACTCTATTATGGTACGTTTAGAGAAAATATTCATAAATTTGATTTTATGATCTCGTAGGGTATTTTTCCATTAGGTTGTTCCTGAACAACAAGAAGAAACGGGTATGGGGCTGTGTCAAATATTTTTGTACACAAAGTTACTTCTATCCACACAACTTAATTTTGATGTAAAATGGTTTGCAGTGCCAATGAAAGTCTTATAAGTCATATCTGAAGTAAAAAAGCAATTATGCAATTATGGGCATGGCATGCATCTATGCATTAATCATAATGCCAAGAATTAAAATTCAAAACTGGGCATAACTTTTCTGGTGGGAACTCTCGTCTTTGTCGATCTTTCATTTTCAGTACAAAGAAATAAAGAGTTAATTCTATCGAGGGAAATCATTTCCAACATAGCATGCATTACATTCTTGTCCCTGCAATATTAAAATCAACAAAACTGAAAAGAGGAAAGTCAGATCTCCCCGTTCGTATGAAAGTCAATAAAAACAGTTGTGACTTTCCACGAGGCAAAATGCAATTGTACATTTACAGCACTTGATATATGTATATCCTGTGCTGCACAAACTGCATCTCGGTTGACTTTCCATGAATGACGGGAAGTGATCTGGTCTATCAAGTCGAATGTCATCATTTGGTATGGGCACTGCTGCAGAGTGATGCCTTTTTCACTTCGGGAGGTATGAGCTGCTTGGGCTTGAAGAGGGTCTTCTTCTTTTATGGTTTGGTGCCTCTTTTCCTGAAACAAGGAGAGCATTTGCAATCATTGTTTGAAACTTTAGTGAGCTCAAAACGCCCTTTTCTTCAACTCCTTTTTGCTAGCATTGACTTCTGTTTGGTAACCATCCATTGACAATGGCAACTCCTACGCAGTAGTACACCATGTGCATAAACCATTTTCTTGTCCCTAGCTTGATTTTATGGAGGGACATTAGCATATCACATAGATCAACACCACCCATGTGCTTATTGTATCTTAACGACACTCATGTTGTATGAGTATTCCATATTCTTTTTCAGTTTTTTCATTTATGATCACCATGCAAACATTTGCACAATGATTTAACTAAAACACAGAATCGATGGCTAAAATGTTGAACACGTCACTGTTACACAAATTCAATTGTTTGAAAGCCTGGGCTTGCGTTACAACTGAGTGTTAATTGAACTGCAATGCAATGAGACGCCTTTATTAGAACGCTTTTGATATACTGGGTTTAAATTCTTATTAAAGATCTGAAAACCAGCGAATCACCCTATATCAATTCCGTTGTAGTAATGAATTTAGTTTACATTCTAAAGGGTGCTTCTATTTATAACATTCGCATGAAATTGGCCATTTTCCGACACAACCCTCGCACCTTGGTCGCAGACAATTACCTCCCGTGCGAACGTTGCGTTATACTTTTTTTGACCGTCATTGGTAGTTGCCATTTCGATAAATAAGTTGAAAATTGTCATAGATTCTTTCTTTATAGAAGCACACGTGCTTAAATTCGAAAAGTAAAATCGACGCCATACTATTGTGAGAAATGAAAGCAATTATAATTAGATACAAGCCAAATACAAGCGAAAGTAATTCCATGTGGAGAAACAATAAATGTGTAAAAAAAAGATAAGAATAATTACACCTGCACACGTCTTTCGCCGTCACTACTTTGTGAAAACTGGAAAAAAGAATTTTTTAAATTGAACGTTCTTATCTTGTGAACCCCATTCACCCCTGTTCGCTTTTCAGGATACCCCCACCCCCCTCAGTGTGTACGTTATAAAAGGATGGCCCCCAAGGGGGAACATGAAAACTTACTAATAAAATGCTTGAAAATTCAAGCCCAAGTGGCGAAGTATTTACTTGTGGCTAAAACAAGTAGCACAAAAAGCCTGCAAATAACAATTAAGCCTCGTACACGATACTCAGTAANTATACTTTTTTTGACCGTCATTGGTAGTTGCCATTTCGATAAATAAGTTGAAAATTGTCATAGATTCTTTCTTTATAGAAGCACACGTGCTTAAATTCGAAAAGTAAAATCGACGCCATACTATTGTGAGAAATGAAAGCAATTATAATTAGATACAAGCCAAATACAAGCGAAAGTAATTCCATGTGGAGAAACAATAAATGTGTAAAAAAAAGATAAGAATAATTACACCTGCACACGTCTTTCGCCGTCACTACTTTGTGAAAACTGGAAAAAAGAATTTTTTAAATTGAACGTTCTTATCTTGTGAACCCCATTCACCCCTGTTCGCTTTTCAGGATACCCCCACCCCCCTCAGTGTGAACGTTATAAATGGATGGCCCCCAAGGGAGAAAATGAAAGCTCACTATGAAAATGCTTGAAAATTCAAGCCCAAGTGGCGAAGTATTTCCTTGTGGCTAAAGCAAGTAGCACAAAAAGCCTGCAAATTACAATTATGCCTCGAGATCGATATCTAGTAACCTGAAAATAGTTACTGCACGCCCGAAATACGTTACGACAAAGAAAATGGAAATGGATTTACTGTAGCCATTGCCTGTCACGGTGTTATTTTATCCATTGACCATCAAAAGTTAGAGAAGATAAAGCCGCGCGGCCAATTGTGCAAAAAAAAAAAATTGCCAGCCCCACATAAAGAACCTTGGCTTGAACTTGGTATGGAAGAAATTCTTTCATGTTTGATGAATCGACCGATGTTTATAGTGCAGTATCTCTGCAGTTGTTCATTTTTGCTGCGAGGAAAAGCAAGGCATCGTCATTGCATCTGTTGGTGTATTAGCAGGTATCAAAGCCAATGGATATGTCTTTTTGAGGTTCTGCTTCAAAGTTGGAATTAAGTTATCCGTTTTGCTAGCGATGGAGCGTCAACTGTGGTAGGGGAGTATGACACGATGTGGTCAAGAGTCTGAGCAGTAACACGAAATTGTTCTTTACCGAAGTGCATTTGTTACTCTGGCGCTCTGTAGCATATCCTTGCCACGACCATTCTGCAGACGTGTTGACTTGGTTGTGGAAAATTCCAGCCAAAAAGTGTGCTGGTAAATTTGCAAGAATTAAGCCCAGCTTTTGCCATTCCAGAACTGGAAGGAAAGCTGATGTTTGTTACGAAAGCCTCTCGCTATCGACGTCCTTTGATAGCTTCAATGGGCGTATGCCATATAGCAATGATAAGTGAAGTTTAAAACAGGTGTCGCAACATGCCTCTGGAGCAATATATTCCATGGTATAAGCAATCTGAACCTCTTCCCAATGCTGGAAATAATTTGTTGAAGCGGAGAGAATTCTAGCATTGTTTAATTCAGGAATGACATAATCTGTATCATCAAAGAAGATGATAATGAAATAATAGTTAATTAAGACTACAATGTTTACTTCTTTATCCTCGTACACGAGGTGGTGAAACAGCTTTCATTCAGTACCGTGTTTTAAGATGCAGTTACAACGCCAATTATGTCCTTCCGTAGCCTTTTACCCCACTGTGCAATGCGTCACCGAGTAACTATTATTGTTTGCGTATTTTGAAAACGCCAAGCGGTTGTTTTAATTGTTCCCAGCATGCGAGAGGCGCTTTAATTAAGATTATTTACTGTGAGGCGGGTTTATTAAACTGAAAGAATTTTTAATGCAAGTGAAAGCCGCAAGGTGCGTCTCACCAGGGATTTCGTGTGGTGATAGAGCGTGTGTTCGATACCTCTTCATTCATACCCACTATTTTCTTTACCGTGATAACATCGTTGAGTTGTGGTCCTCTCCCTAATTCCAACAGCTTTCCTCCCCGCCCCATAAGCCTTAACGATGTACTTTGATTGTGGGAGAAATGGCTAGTCCGGACACTCAAAAGTACTCAAAAATAAGGTATATCTGACAATTGAAGTTCAAATGGTTAAGTTACGTTAAAAAGCTGATATTTACAGAATAAGTACACTTCAAAAAGTAAAAACGGTTGCGCTGTATATAATATACAAATAAATAACACTTCACCTTTATCTATTTCTTAGCGGCCTTCTTTGTCTTGGCCGATTTGCTCTTGGGTTTGGCTGGTTTCTTGGCAGGGCTCTTCTTAACCGGCTTCTTTGCTGCTGGCTTCTTGGCTGGCGACTTTTTCACTGCTGCTTTCTTAGGAGATGGCTTGGCTTTCTTACGTAAGGGCTTTTTAGCAGGAGACTTCTTGACCGACTTTTTCGCTGGCCTAACTTTCTTTGCTGCAGCTGGTTTCTTGGCAACCGCCTTCTTGACTTTCTTCTTCGCAACTTTCTTTTTGGCTGGTTTCTCCACTTTGGCTTTGTTAAGCTTAAAGGATCCAGATGCACCAACTCCTTTCGTGTGTACTAGCCTGCCAGCTAAAACCATACGCTTCAAGGCTAACCTAAGGTAACTATCGACATTTTCTCCAACCTTGTAATTTGCGGATATGTACTTTTTGATGGCTTGTCTCGAAGAACCGTTTCTTTCTTTGAGACCAGTAACTGCAGCTGCTATCATTTCTGCATATTTAGGGTGTTCAGCTGGCTTGGCTGGCTTCTTTATTTTCTTTGCTTTTCCTGCTGTGTCTGCCATCCTAGTTTAAATTAACCGACCTAATCAAAGTCAATCTTTATTTTATGCTTGAGCTATACAAACAGGGAATGCCTGATCGTGTCCAAGAAGACATATTTATAGCCGGCACTTTGCGGACGTGTTAGGAAACAGCAATCTCCAAACCTTTCAGGGAAGAGCCATGGCGTTGTAAAGCTTGTGTGTTTTCCTGGCACGTTTGCCCCGAATTCTCAACTGTCATCAGGTCTTCATTGGAAAAAACAAGTAAACACAAGTTTGGCTAATAACATGTTAATTTTTTACTCTTATGAAATTCACAACAGGAACGTCGCCACGACCATGTACACACCACGGCACATTAGGGATTATATCTCGTGTTTAATATCCCACTCTTTCAGATAGTTTTAGCTGCCTTAAAATCATTTAAAAGAGGGTAAAAATGCAGAAAAATATGTATAACAATAGCCGTAAGTACATAGCATCAGCTATCTTTTCCCTAATAAATATCTATTTTCGAAACAAGACTTCGCTAAGACCAGTTGAAAACACAACTGAGAGCAACACCGCCATCTTGGGTTTTCATCGGCCTAACTAAACTTTATGGTAAAAATTTGTTTGCGCACAAAAAATAATCCAAATGTTGCTAGCAAAGCTACCTTTTGAGTTTAAGTTAGGTGGGTGGGTACTTTTTCCAAGAATAGGTTGCATTAATCTTTACCACTTACTAAATTTGCATTTATAGATTTGGCATGAATAATGAATACTATGATAGTAAGTCAGTAAGTCGGCTACTTTGAGGGTTATAAGACTCGTATATTTTTGCTTTGGTTAAAATGGGGAACTTTACATTTATTGGGGGGGGGGGATTCTTCGTCGACTCCAGTTTTTCTTGTTTTCGTTTATGTACTTATGTACTATGCCCCCATGAATCAACCAGCCACCTCAGTACAAAAAGTAGTCGAATACTTGTCCATGGTTCAAACCTCATCCCATTTTTCAAGTATTTATGATTCTGATCAAATACCATATTATAGGATATTAACCCTAACCAAATTAAGGCGAATTTACAAAATTCGTGTTAATTTTTATGTACGTTAATTTTATGAAAGGTTAACTTTGTATACTTTATTTTTCAAAGAAAAAATTCTATCATTACATCATCTTGCTATTTACATTACAGCGATTGCATTTCAGGTTCTATAACCGTCACTTCGTCTTCAGTTTCGTACGTTAACTCCTCATTATTCTTTACAATGGCGCTTGAAGATTGAACTATCAATTTGACGTCTTCCTCTTGACCATCTTCCACGTTTTCCCCGTTTCTCCCCACTATGTTTTAGGATAGTTTTAAATTCATCCTTAAAGTTCTCTTCTTTCGAGAGGTATCCAACACTTTTTACTTTATCTTTAAAAACTTTCATCGATTTCTCATCAGACCACTGCACGTCACCTTTGATGGGAATTTCTAGACCACCCTTATATAAATGGATGGTTTTTATTTCTCTAATGTTACTGTTCCGAAGCTGCTTGTTCCTAGTTCGACGACATACCAGATGTAGCTGCTCAATTCCCGGGGAATGTGTCCAACAACTTCATGTTTTATTTTGCCGAAAGTGTTTACGGAATCAGTGATAGCATATCGGTCGTAGCTATCGTTTTTTTCTTGTGTAAACCATACCTTCAGTACTACATATGGTTTCCGTACTCTCCTATACTTGTGGTAACGATGCAATCCGCTTAAGAAACCAAAACTTGTGTTTTCAATGGTTACTGCAATAAAACTCGACATCTTGTTGTTTATCACTCGCATATGCAATATAATTAACAGTAAACTTTAGTTTCACCATTTTGTTAAACAGCCTACATTCGAAAAGCCGAGACGTCTGATTTGAATGCAAATCAGACGTCTGGGTTTTTTCGATTTCCAAAGTTTCATTTTTAAAGCAACATCTCGAAGCCAAAGTGCCAACAAAATGTAAATGTTTACATTTTTCACTAAGTGTTCGACAGGTGAAGACAAGAAAGAAGTTTTGCCTTCTATGGATAAATTTCGAGTTTTATTTAAGGAATATGCCAACATTAGCGAGGCTTTTAAACTACCAATAATAAAAAAAGGAAGAAAATCTTACAATGAAGAAGAAAAAAGTGAAGATTGCCAAGTATGATAATTCTTATGGGCTGGCAAATGGGTTGCAACGGTACGAAGGCGAGTTTTCAAATATTAGAAAGAGTACAATTGGTGGGTGGTTAATAAAGCTCCTTTCAGAAGTTAAACATAAGCGCTGGTTGGAATCCAATTCGATAAACAAATATTTCTCACTATTCTGCAATTCCAAATTCTCTTCCTCTTATTTCCATTAAAATATTTAGGTGACACGTGTGATGAAACCGACCGTTCAAAGCAAAAGTAACGGCATTTAATAATAAATAATGGCACTGTGTTTTAAACACAACTCCGCGTAGGCCAAGCTGAAAGAGAAGGATGATTGGGCGTAGGGCTAGTAACTCTAACCCGTAAAACCTCGAGCAACTACAAAAGCAGCCAATCCGGTCAACATCACCGGCGAAGAGTAAGAGACGGGACAGCCGTAGGAGTATCGAAGGTGAATGCACCACCCATGATATCTCTACATGTATCAATGACGGATCTAGAGCAAAACAGAGAGGACGTCAATGCCTCAAACAACCAGATCCTCTCCGCCAAACATTGTACAAAATTTGGAACATGGAATGTAAGGACATTGTATGAGACCGAGAAAATGGTGCATATGATTCAGGAGATAAAGAACTATGACCTCAAAGTATTAGGAGTGAGCGAAACTAGATTGATGGAACAAGGAAGACTGACAAGTAAAGGCATAACTGTGTTATACTCTGGGTGCGAGACAGATCACTTGAGAGGGGTCGCTCTGCTTCCAGACAAAGTGACTACAGAACCGCTAATCAGTTGGGAACCTGTGTCAGACAGGATCATCACTGCAAAGTTAGATGGACATTTACTGAAGACCTCCATAATACAAATATAAGCACCAACAGAGGATGCAGAACAAGAGACAAAAGAAGAGTTCTACAACCAGTTACAGGATACCATGGATAATCTCCCTAGAAACTACATAAAGATCATCATGGGAGACTGGAATGCGAGGATTGGGAGAAATTGTGCAGGCTTTCCAAACGTTGTAGCCCCACACAGCACGGTGGATCATACGAATGATAAAGGAGAGTGAATGGTCGAATTTTGCAACGAGAGTGACTTTCGCATTGGTAACACCTTTTTCAAACACAAGGATATTCATAAATGGACCTGGAGATCATCACCAATTGGGAACACGATGAATCAGACAGTTTAAATTTGTGTAAGCAGGAGGTGAAGCTCTTCTTTCCTAGATGTTCGGACATTTAGAGGAGCGGACGTGTTCACAGATTATTACAGGTTAGATAAGAGGATAAGATTGAAGCTGAAAAGGCTGACAAAACGCGGAAGAAAAATGTATGCTGTTGAGAAACTACTTAACTCTGAGATCGCTGAGAGGTTCCAGGAACATTTGTCAAATCGCTTTGCAGTCTTTCAAACCAACACAGACATTACAGACAAGTGGCCATATATTGGAGATGCCGGTAAAGAAACTGCCAGCTCCATTGTTGGTCACAAGAGGGGGCGCCAAAAAGAGCAATGCATTTCATATGAATCCTTGATACTGATTGATGAACGAGAAGCGAGTTGTTTGAAATGCCCAAGCAGCTCTCTGGGAAAAAAAACTACCCTAACGTCCCAGTAAAGAGCAAAGATGGTCGCATCCTAGCAACGGAAGAAGAACCAAATGAAAGATGGGTGGAAAATTTCAAGGTGCTTAATCAACCAGCACCAGACACAATTTGATTGGAGCAACGTTCCACCAGCACAAGAGTTAGGTGTAAGAACGGGTCTTACTAGTGGGGAAGTAAAAGATGCCATCAAGAGATTGAAAAACAACAAGGCCCTGGAACTAACGGCATCAACAGTGAATTACTTAAAATGGGAGGAGTAGCTGTAGAAGAACAGCTCAAGAGTTTTTCAATCACATTAGTGAACAAAGCTTGGAATTTCAATCAAAACTGGTGTTGAACTTCATCGATTTCCGCAAAGCACTCGACAGTATCCACATAGAATCACTCTGGAAGATACTAGAGATTTACGAAGTTACAAATAAGATCATTGCAATTATAAAGTCTTGTACGACCAGCCCACTTGCAGAGTCGGATCTGGCTCAAATGGCAGAAGAATTCGAACATACCTCTGGATTGAGAAAGTGTTGTATACTGCGCCCTTTCTTGTTCATGGTTTGCTTGGATTTCGTAATGAAGAATGCAATGACGGGTAAAGGTTTTGGAATCCCCCGGGAAAACAACTCCAGCCTCAGGGACGTCGATTTCGCTGATGACCCAGTCATGGTGGCTCGAGACAGCATTAAGTGTCAAGAAATAACAGACAGGCTGCAAGTCTAAAGTGCCAAAATATGATTGAGAATAAATGAAGGCAAAAGCACGATGTTGAATATAAGCAACAATCAGGCAGCACGGGTAACTGTAAGAGGGTGCCCGCTTGAGACAGTAGAAAAGTTCCCATACCTTGGAAGCTATGTTACAGAATCTGGTGAGAAAAATTTTAGGCATTACATGGCGGGACAGAATAACCAACGAAGAAATCTGAGGGCAAACAGGATAGAGAGAAATGCACAAGGTCGTTGAAGAGAGGAGATGGAAAGTGGCGGGGCATGTGGTGGAGATGGAAAGTGGCGAGGCATTACATGGCGGGACAGAATAACCAACAAAGAAATCTGAGGGCAAACAGGATAGAGAGAAATGCACAAGGTCGTTGAAGAGAGGAGATGGAAAGTGGCGGGGCATGTGTTGCGGCTACCAGATGGCCGACCTGCTTCACACGCTTTATTCTGGAAACTTGTGGCTCGAGGAAGGAAGCACGACAGACATGCGCAGGCGTGTCAGGCAACCTTCAGAAATAATCTAAAGGCTCGAGGACTGTCCCTCCAAAATGCTCAAGCACTGGCCGTGGATCGAGCCCGATGGCAATCAATTTATCTTTTCTCTCGTCAAGCTCCATTGTTATTTTATCTCCTTTATCGTTAAATATCCTAAAAACAAAACCTAAAAAACAACTAACACACGAGAAGATCTTCACCGAGTAGCCATGCATTGGCAACTTGCCCAAATCAATTACTTTTTAAGGTATTCTCGTTAACAATTTTTCAGGCTTAAATAACTCCAGCACAAAGAAATGACCTGTGAATGAATGGAAATCGAAAATCGCAAGTTTCATTGATTTCCTCACCTCAAACCATATGTGATATCCTATAATTACTGGTACTTCCATACTCTACAAAAATGTTGTTAGCGCTTACTTAGTGTACGCTCACATGCAATGCATATATTTTAAAACTACCTTACGAGAATCAAGAAGCTGCCGATCAACAAGAATTTTCATCCGCACAATGGCTCATGTTGGATAGAACTTTGCATATGGTATTTTATCTAGGTACAATGCCGATTCCTATTCTTCTTTTTCTTTCGGCTATATCCCATTAGGGGTCGCCACAGAGGGTCAGTCAGCCGTCTCCAGCCTGTTTTGTTTGTCATATAAGTATGCCTCGCCCCAACAGCCTCCTTATCTCTGTCAATCACGTCTTTCCGCCTTTTCTTCGGCCTCCCCCTTCGCCACCCACCAGGGACTTCATAACTCAGTACCCTCCTTTCTACTTAATCTGCATCACGCATTGCTATGTGTCCGTACCAGCGAACTCTTGACTCCCTACAATGCGCATTCCTCTATTATCACAAAATTATTGTGATAGGTCAGGGATTAGAAAAGCAAAGAATAGACTAAGTCTGTCCGAGTGGTCTTATTTCTTTCTATGTAGATCTTCCAATGAATGCACTTAAAATTATATGCGATGATGTCCATTCTAATTCAATAAACGGGGTGGAGGACAATTAGATTGAGCGTTAAATCGCAATTAGATTGAGCATTAAATCACAACTGAGTGTTGAGCTGGTTCGGCATTATTCTTAACAAAGCCATCGAATGGGAGTAAACCCATTATATAGGAGGTTAACAATACGTCGTGGAAAAGTGAGCATTGCTATTCCTGTTTCGAGGTCTTCCGAAAAATTGCGGCAGTGTAAGGTATCATAAGCACAAGTACTGGAAATGTAAAGACTGCAGAGGTCGAGTGACAAATCTTGTTTTACCATTTTAAGTATCAGTCAATTCAAAAAACGTTTTCTCGTTACCTTGTTAAGCCAAAATGGGCCTCTCTCAATTACACTTCATCCTTTACTTAAAAGTGTTCGTTCCATTAAGGCAAAAACAGACCGTACAAAACATAAAAAATGTCTAAATTATCTTAAATCTTAGAAGGTATAATCAACCACACCTCCAAAAAGAAGTTATAAACGTAATGGGCGACATGCTTTGTTGTTCATGCACAGTAATTGCATTTGGTTGGTCAGTAATGCCTTTATCCATCAATACTCTTCTCGCTATTTACAACAGTAAACGAGACTTTGGAATGCACATCACGATCTGCCAATTTCCCATTACCAATTGGCCTGGCAGCAAGTTCACAGCGCTATCCTGTTTGCTTTGTTTCTCACATTTTTCTCTGCTTTTGCGTACTTATGTACAACACTAAATTGAAATGGAAAAAAAAAAGTGGAAAATAGTTTTCAGCAAATTTCTTAATGTTAGTTAAAAAAGTACTTCTGCTTGGTTGGTTCTTAGGAAGACCCATTACGCCTTGGTTTCGAATCAATGGGTTAATTACAATGAATCTTTTACCTGGCTGGCGAGGATAAGTCAATTCTCATTAACATTCAGAGGGTTTCTAAGTGAGGGTGACGGTAATGTTATATTACTACTACTCTTTGTTTCTAATTAGTATTACTCATTGTTTCTAATTAGTATTACTGATTCTTTGTAATTAGTATTACTGATTGCTTGTAATTAGTATTGCTCATTGTTTGTAATTAGTATTACTCATTGTTTCTAATTAATCTTATCACTGGCCAGCAGAGTTTAAAAAGGTGAAGCATGTAATAGCTGATTCTGGGGTAGTTTGCTATGCAAAATCCAAACATCATTCTCATTTTGTCCAACCAGGTCAAGTTTTCGAGATACAAGGTAGTAAAAAATTGTTATTAACAGCCTTTAGTGCTATTTATTACCTTTAATTTTCGATTAAGAGTTTCACAAAAAGAATGCTTCTTACCAAACAAATTTCAGAAAATTACGACTATACATTACACAAAGGCTAATCATGAATGACAGGCCTTTTCAGTGACTTTCTCCTGTGCTGAGTAGCCACCACATCTCGTTTCAAACACCAACAGTAGTCCACAAGAAAGTTCACATCCCAGCCTTGGTAGCATGCTTCCATGACACAAATACACTGGTTAAAATGCTCTCCCTGTTCCTCACTTGCGGCCCCATAGTTTTGAGGATAATAGCTTAAGTGGTACCTTAGAAAGTGCATTTTGACTGGCATGTGACACCCTAAATTTTGAAAGTTTTTCAGGAGTTCATTGACAAGAAAGCTTGTAATTACTAACTTAACCAACACCCATGTAGACAGCTTAGCTGCACTCAATGCAACATCAAACATTGAGTTCTTTATGAGTTCCCATATCTGTGGGCCATAAAAAATACCAGCCAGTCTCCTGTCAGGTCATTGAGATCTGCTTGTGTTAGAGCCACTGGCTGGTCATTCTCTTCTGGCATGTATTATTCACCTTTTGTTCTGTGATATGTGTTATCAGATTCTGATTCCTGAACACAATGCTTGTTCTTGCCATTGATTCCTTGAAGATTAATCATGCAAAAATAGCAGTCTGTGACATGATCTTTACCCTCTCTCCACACCATGGGAACAGTGAATGGCATACTTTTCCTTTCATTATCTCTCAAATCATGCACGTTCTCAACACATGTTTTGATGCTAACAAGGGGTGCAAATGGCTTGTCCTGGTCTCCAAGCTTAACTTCGAATTAAGCATGATTTGCCTTCTTCACAAAATCAGTTATTTCTGCAAGGCGACCAGGAAAAATTACATTACCACATATATAACAAAAACCGGTTGGGATGATTTGTAGGTTTCATATCCATTCTTTCTTGATCCAAAATACTAAATAGAAGCACTACATCTGTACCTGGTGATTTTAAGTCACATTAAGTGGACTTCAGCTCTGCCAAACAATAAATGACCATCCAGGTGTAAACAGAAAAAGTTTCAGTTTCAGTTTCAGATTGAGGCTGCTCTAGTTTTGTTTTGAGATAAAAACAAAGATTGGGCCAGCCATAGCCCTGTTTTTCTTGAGGTGAGTACTATTCATGGGTCAAAACATGCACTAATCATATCTCAGAAACTTGACCTGACCAAAGAAAATGAATGGTGTTTTGGGGCTCAATGCACCAAGAATACACAAATCAGTTGAAAAACCTTTGACCTTTGAAAAAATGTTTTTAAATACACACCAGTGTAATCAAATAAAATTTTCTCAAAGAACAAAAATAATATAAGTAAATAATGGTGACTTCACCTTGATCACAGAGTTCTTCAAAGTTTCCTTTGACTTCATTCCCAGGATCAATAATCTTAGGTCTGACAAAACGCTGTTTTTAGATGGTCTGAAGAAATATCTAAATAAGCAGGTTACAGCAATAATGTCCACACCAGATAGTACATAATATTCCATCATCTATTTGTAAGTGGCAAAGATGAGGTAAGCTTTCATATGTCATACCATATTGTAGATAAATATATGTTGACTTACTCATATGTATGCACACTAATCAAAATAAGTTGTTGCTTCAACTGCAACAGCACCAAGTAAGCATTCTAACTCAAAGCTAGCAAATATTTGTTATGAGGGAAGAAATTACATCTTGTCACAATATGAAAACTCTTTTTATCTAGGGCATTGAAAGACACCATGACAATTAATTTTGATAATGCAGGGAAATTATTGGGAAAAAAATAATTTGACTTGACTGACCTTATTTATTTCAATAGACATTATTGCATACTAATCTTTGACAGCTGTAAACCCAAATGGGGAAGTGTGGCATAAATGAGAGAGAGGTTATGAAATCTGGAGGATGGGATGCACAAAATCCCCTAGAGGGCAGGGCATTATATATATAATATTTATACCCCGAAGACCATGGTTGGTCTCATTCAAGCATGAAATACCAGTTTGAGGACTGGCGGGGTATAGTCTTTCTCTCACGGGCAGGTGAAGCGCTCTTCAGCCTTGGATGGCAATCACCTAGAGATGGTGTCTCAATAAAAACACTGGTCCCCATTACCTTAATGGGTTGGTGTCAGGAAGGGCATCCGGCCTATAAAAACACTGCCTCATCATACCATGAAATGACATCCAAAGATATCCGGCATAACTGCGTAAATGGGACTGGAACTAATTTAAGTGAAGGTGTCGCGCACGGTAGGACTTTTGCTCGATGTAGGCAAAATCAGACCGTTATCAAGCTACTACATCAACCGAAGGAAATGATGACAAGCTTCAGACTCTGTAGTCTGAATGTGGGAAGTTTGAGAGGTAGATCTGGTGAAGTAGCAGAGTTTCTGGAGCGAAGACACATTGATTTGTGCTGCATCCAAGAAACACGATGGTGAGGGAAATCTGTAAGAATGATAGAAGGGA
>RDPX01000022.1:4304285-4336345 GCA_003991215.1 Morbakka virulenta
AAAAAAAAAAAAATGTTATACATGTTATACATATATATATATATATATATATATATATATATATATATATATATATATATATATATATATATATATATATATATATATATAGCCAGTGAGTTTGCTTCCTACCATACAGGGCAAATTTGAGGTGAACTGGAAAAGCCATATCATATCTAGAAAAACACCTTCAGTAAATTAATTGATTAATTAATATCTATCTTTCATCAATGGCAAAACTAATATATGACATAAAAATATATTTCAAAGTCTCAAAATTTACTGGTATAATTACCTGTCCATTAACATATTCTTCAGTTTGCTCAAGAACTATATTCATATACCCATCCAAGCAAGCCAACACACCTTTAAAACAAAGGGGTAACTACAGTCACAGTTTCAACCAGATAAAAATTATTTATTTATCTATTTATCTATCTATCTATCTATCTATCTATCTATCTATCTACCTTTCTATTCATTTATCTAACCATCTATATATTCCTCTCTCCCCCCCCCCCCCCCCCCCTCTCTCTCTCTCTCTCTCTCCATATATATATATATATTTCAATGGACTGAGAAGGAAATGTTCTGGGTGTTTAAAACACAGTAGTGACAGTCTTTAACAAATTGTGCAGATTATCAGATTATGGTAGCTCTCCTCTTCTGGTCAGATGTATTAATTTCCATGTCAGCCACAGTCTAATTAGATATATATATATATATATATATATATATATATATATATATATATTTAATGTATATATGTATATAATAATGTATTTATATGCATATATATATATATATATATAAGATATGATAAGTTGGAAAGAATAAAAAAACTACACAGTCCATTTCGACAAGCCTGTTTCGTGATTTTATTCACTCTTCAGTGAATAAAATCACGAAACAGGCTTGTCGAAATAGACTGTGTAGTTTTTTTATTCTTTCCAACTTATCATATCTTATATTACGCTCTGCATTTATGTATTGAGCACTTTAATACGGATAACCGAATCGAAAGGTTTATATATATATATATATATACATATATATATACATATATATATATTTATCTTGCGGTCACACAACTTCTTGGTGCAAAGTTTGGGGGTAAAAAATATACATGTAGCTTTCTTTGCTTCACCATTAACACAAAGACCAAGAGCTTATGCTTGACATAAAATGCTAACTAAGAATGGGTTTGATATTTTTTCTCTATCAACAGAATTTCCAATAACTGAACTTTCGAATGCCTTACTTTAAAAGTTTATTTCGTGAACGGTGTACGGTTAATTGTAATGTACTTCCACAGCATCGAAACATACGGTATACGAAAGTTCTGTTATTGGGAATCCTAGAGGTACATGGTTTGGTTGAGTGCGATCCTATTAAATACGCGATTTTAGACCACCCCCTCCCCTCCTTTGATTCCACCTACTTGTTACTATTGACCATAGCAACGTAGCGACTCACTCCCTCCTCTTCCAACCATTAACGGTTAATAAGTCCCAAAAGAAGAAAACGTCCTTGAGGCTTAAATTAAAACTCGGGAATATTTTCTCCCTTTGCCAAAAAAATCCGCTTAATAGACCCCATCTTGTATCACATATTTTCGTATTGGACATCACGTTGGGATTTGGAATAAAATTTTATTTCAAAATTTCAAAGCAACTTTATACTTTAAAATGAGCTATAATAAAGAAAAAAAGAGGCCTTTTAATTAATCTTTTCTCTTTGGAAATTCTCTTTCTGACTGGGAGGCATTCATTAGGATGGGTAAGTCAGTTTAATAGAGGTTTTAAAGCAATGGCTTGGGTACAGTAAAAGCCGTGATAAATTACATGCAGAAAAACACTCGAACTTACCACGGTAATCAACTCCCGAACTTAACTTTACAACTACTGGGCGTCCAATAACCAGTTTCAAAAAATCGCTTGGATTTTGTCTGTGGCTCATTTTCTTTAGGTTTCAACAAAACATAGACAATATTTAACACGTTCTGTTGCTTCCACATGAAAGGCAAAGTGTGCGCCCGGTGGTCCATTCGGATCTTAGCATGGAAACGAGTCCAAGCTTACCGCCTCTTTTCACCTGCGGTACCAATGGCAGCCGCAGGTGAATAGGATTCCAAACTTGACTGCAGTAGCGCCTGCCGTACTTGCTGCAGGCACTTCAGTTCTTTGAATTCAGAGTTGTTTTCAGGAGGGAAACAGAGCTACTTTGAATAATTACTAGAAACAGACGACCCTTCTACTAATATTTTTCCATTTTTCCTCGTACGTTTGTGCGACATTAGCAGGAGGGTAGTGTCCTGCTGGCTCACTCGCGCCCCCCATACTGAACGGGGGGTGGGGGGTGGGGTGGAAAATACTCCTTTTGGTATTATCTGTCCCACCACGTTTCCACATTTCCACCACAATATGTTTCTGCAACTAAATTTTGGAAATGTGATACTGCTTTGAATGGTTCTGTTCTTGCTTTTCTGAATTCATGCCCGACTTCTACTGCACAAAACTTTGAATTAGAAGCTGACCTTGTACAACTGTCAATATACTGACAGTGTCAAATCCACCTCCTCCCACAATTCCACCACTTATTTTATGTAAGTCGATTAAAACAGCTTCTGATGAAATCGTTATACTGCTCATAAGCCATTTTTGTGCAGTAACTGAAGCAAAAAAATATCTAACTTGTAAGTTTTAGGATTGAAACAGTTTTTGTTAGGTAAAAGTTGCTGTGGACCAACGTAGAATTTTAGACAAATTAAGACGACGTCCTTAGTAACAAAATGTATAGTACTCACCTGGAAACACAATTGTTATTTTATGAGTTTAGTTCAATTCTTAACCGCTTGGGGGTGTTTCACTTCTCTAAACACTTTAACGTCGTATAACGGGCTTATTACGCCCGACAAAGACTTTTTGCACAAAGTAAAAGTCCTAAAGTATGGTCAGAGTTAGATTAATAGGCACAGATCTAAAAGTAGTTTGTAGCTTGTTTGTTCCAGAAGAGTATTACCCGATGATATTGTAGCTGAAGGCTAGATCTCCAAATCATGCCTTGGAAGTAAAGCAAATCTGAGGATGTAGGCAAGGGATGCTACATTGTTTTAATATGAGTAGACTTTATTGCCTCGTGAATAAGCCGAGCTTTTAAGACGCTAGTTTCGGTATTCACACCACTTCAACTTACTTGAATGCAAAATTATGGATTTACATCTGGTCAAAACGCTGAAAGTTGCGTACCACAACAAAAACATACGGTGTAAAGAGGAAACGGTACGATCTGTTTACTGTTAAAAGGAGCTTTTTTTCTTGTACAGATTTGTCAATCTCTTGAGCAACTGTGGACTGTTTGGCCCCGTCCAATGACCAGAACACAGGCTACTCAGAAATTAGAGCTTTGTTTCCATTATGCTCAGTAAAATCTATGAGTGCTCTTCTATTCTTCTGAGCAACAACCTAATTCTGTGCTTTACCTTGTGTCAAAGTTGCCCCCTTGACGTAGTACGATGACGAGAGCAGAACTTATGAAATAAAACTTATGGACAACAGCATTCTGCACGCTGAGATAATGGAAGCTGGCATGTACCAAAATCTGTCCATGTCATTATGAACTATTTTTACAGCCATATCGTGGATTTTTAAGCGATAGCCATTTCATGAACTAGAGAGAGAGAGAGAGAGTCAAGCTCGGGAGTAGCTCAGTGCAGCTAGAATTCAATATGCTTTTGGAGGACCCAAGTCTTAGTGGCCTTCTCTAATGACAAGTGGAAGGATCATATACAGGGGATCCCCCAACAGTCTAGTCAGGTTAATTCTTTAAGTTCGTATGTATACTTTTATGTATTTTCTTGATATATTAATATTATTTTTCCTTGTATTTGTGTAATTGATTAAAACAGCCTTCATTTTATAAGTACCGTCTCCCATATTATCTTGTCTCTGATACTGCGTTTGTGTTTAGCAGCTGTGACATCTTGAAATCTGTCACTGGGCTCATGCCAAAACATTTGTGTATTCAGCGGACTCTCTATCTCATTGTCCAGGCCTTTCGCATCCCCACGAACTGATCATCGCATTTGCTATGGGTGGTAAAAGGATAACCCCTCGGCCCACTGCAAAAGTATCTACCCCTCATGAAACAAAATCTACAGTTCACCATCCAAGAAAAAAAACAATGGGAATTTGGTATTGGCACATGGAATGTTCGAGGCCTCACCGCTTACGCTAAACAAGAGTCACTAATTAAAGACTGCAACCAATACAACATTGACATCCTCTGCATACAAGAAACAAAAACAAAAGAACATTTCGAAAAATCCACACCAGCAGGATATAAAATCATCCTTTTGGAACAAAAAGAAGCCACTTTGCGCGGCATGGGCTTTATAATAAGCCCTAGACTATCGAGCTGTGGGTATGAATACAAATACATAAGCGACAGAGTATGCTTTCTAGATATTAGCATACCCACTCGGAAAGGTACTCCTCTCAAAACAAGAGTAGTAAACGTATACGGTCCAACTAGCGAACGTGCATCAGCATCACCGGCTATGCTCGAAAAATTCTACTTGGAATTAACATCAGCCATCAAGATACCATCGAGATGGAAACTATTCGTTTGTGGTGATTTCAATTCCAAGCTAGGAAAGTTAACACCGAATGATATCACTGCTGGTTTACAAACCTGTATGGGATCATACAGTATAGGCAAACGTAACACAAATGGAGAAGCTCTCGTAAATTTTCTCACAAACAATGAGCTATTTGCTACCAACACAGCCTTTAAACATCCCAGTAGGCACAGAACCACTTGGATATGCCACATCGCTGATAAAAACCGTGAGGCAGGCTCTAAAGCCACTAAACCGGTCTTCAATCAAATTGATTATATCCTATGCCAAAAGTCAGCAACCGCAATCATACAAAATTCTCGATCATACGGAGGTACAGATACCAATTCGGATCACAAACTAGTAGTTTCCAGGATAAGAATCAATCAACTTCATCTGGTCCATAAGCAACGACCAAAGAAACCCGCCAATGAAAAAATCAACATAGAAAACATACGCAGAAACACCGATATCAAATACAATTACCAAAGGCTCTTGCAAATTAATTTGGATCAACAAACTACAGATCCCAATCCCAACAAAGCTCTCTCAAATCTGCTCACATGTATAAAAACCTCTGCAAAAGAAGCAGCTGGCACTGTCAAATACAGCAAAAAATCTAAAACACTCGATCCGACTGTTGTTGAATTATCGGAACAACAAAAATCGCTCCGCCTAAAAATTTACCAAAAAGGTGTTAGTAGAGATACCACTGAGCTCCGCAAGAAACGCAACGATATCTTGCGCCAAATCAACAAACGACTGAAAAACATTGCCATAGAAGAAGCAGACAGCCTGGCAGATGAAATCGCATCTACTGATGACAGTCGTAGAATGTTCAAAGCCGCAAAGAAACTTCGTACCATGAAACCGACACCAGCCATCATCGTCCAGAATGAAGAAGGCAACTTCATGGGCTCAGATACAAACAAAGCACAAATAATAAAAGAATGGTTTCAACGACAATTCACTGATGATACTGACATCCCACTAGAACCATTTGAGGGAAATCCAAGACCACTCAATAAACCGATCACTGTAGCAGAAATAGATATTGCCATCAAATACCTCCAGAATGATAGAGCAGCCGGTCCCGATGACATGAACAATGAGCTATTTAAGTACGGTAAAGAAGTCGTTGCCGCCCCACTTGCCAATATATTCAACTCAGCCTTTGCTCAACATACACCGATTGATTCGCTAAAGGAAGGCATCTTGATAACCATACCAAAGCCAAAAAAACCTCAAGGCCCCCCTGCAAACCTCCGTCCGATCACACTACTGAACAGCACAAGAAAAATTTTATCCACCATTACTCTGAATAGAATAAGGGATAAAGTAGACAAATATACAGGATTACATCAAAGCGGATTCAAAAGAGGTAGAAGCTGTGCCGACATCGTCTGGGCACAACGCATGTTAACATCCGTCGTTCTTGCTAGAAAATGGGACTTCCACAAGATGGGTATCGATATGTCAAAAGCCTTTGATACCATCAAACGCAAACGTATACTCGAGATTCTTATACACGCAGGATGCAATGAAGACGAACTAAGACTTGTGCGTATACTACTATCAGGAACATCTCTTCGTGTTCGAATAAAAAACGCACTCTCCGATTCATTTGAAACCTCCATAGGATCACCTCAAGGAGATGGTTTATCACCAGTATTATTCACATGTTATCTCTCACACGCTCTAAGAAAAATAAGAAATAACTCCATCAGACCAAATCCTCTCGTTTCTTGCCTTGGTATGCCACTGGAAATGGAATATGCAGACGATATCGACTTTTTAGATGAAGAAAAAGAACCTCTGGAAAAATTACAAAAAATTGCTGCAGAAAAACTTAAAGAAGAAAATCTATTTATGAACGAAAGTAAAACTGAGTTTACACACATATATCTTGCCGAAATATCTGAAACTGATCCAGAAGGAACACTTATCCGAGGCTGCGAAAACTGGCGTAAGTGTAAAACGTTAGGGTCCCTGCTATGTAGTTCAGCAGACATCTCTGCCTGATGCATCCAAGGCAACATAGCATTTAAATTATTATCAAAAATCTGGTCTCGCCGCAATGAGATTCCGCTCAAAACCAGACTCAAACTTTATAACGCGTACTGCCTCTCCATCATGCTATATAATTGCGACAGCTGGGCTACCAACAAAGCTATAATGAATAAAATAGATATATGCCACCGTAAACACTTGCGAACGATAACAGGTCACCTATGGCCCAAAAGCTTAATCAGTAATAAAGAACTTTATAAAATCTGCCAAACAGACCCTCTTTCTACACCAGTAGCAAAGTGAAGATGGTCTATGCTAGGTCATGTCCTACGCATGGACATCAACTCCCCCACCCAGAAAACCCTTGAATTCGCCATATCAGGAGCAACAATGTATAAAGCCAGAATAGGACGCCACTCTACAAATCTTCTCAGCACCATCCGTGAAGACATCAAAACCTCCGGACTTGGGCAACTCCGTACCAGAAAACAGCTCCAGAGCCTAAGGGAAAAAGCAAGAGAGAAGAAGAACTGGAAACGTTTCAACGAAGGTCTGATTGCATCTATGGGATGTCCTCGACTACCAAAGAAGCACAACACAGAGGATAAGTAAGTAAGTAAGTAAGTATTGTTTTACTTTGGTTATTTTAGTGATTAAACGCACAAACATGGGGCAAAAGATGAAGCCAAAGGCGGCTACTTTTTTCTTTATGGCATTCCCCTTATTTCTCCTGACTTCCATTTGACACTCAATGTCATTCGTAACTTCATCAATAGCAGAAGCAATGGAGCTGAACCTTTGACAGACATGTTTAGTTGATTATATTCTGTAAACCCAATGTGTTTTGTAAGGTTTTCAGCTTCAGAGAATTTCCTACCTCTTATTTCGGATCCGTATAGACATCATTTCGTTTGCAGCTTTCAAACAATGCGATGGTTATACAGACGGAGCATAACAAATTACGAAAGAAAGCACTGTCTGAAGCCCCGAGTTATAATGATTTTGTAAAGGCAGGTATCGCTATGGAATCGAGTAGTTTTCAGGCCAATAAAACGGAAAAGAGCAAATCAGTTAATCGCATTAACACGCGATATAATCCACCACAAAGGAAAATGGCGAAGCCTCCGGGTTAACACAATCCCAATCAACAGCAGTCACTGTGTGGGTTTTGTGGATATGCTAGGTGTCAAGGACACCAAAAAAGAAAATATCTTGCTAAAGGAAAAATTTGCAAAGCTTGTTCTAAAAAGGGACAATTTTCGCATGCTTAGGTCTGTCATGGTATGGTCAGACAAATTAAAGATAACGAAAGCACTGATGTATCAGCATCAGAGGGGGGAGAAAGTAGTGATAACGATCAAGTGGCTGGAAGAGTAGTTTCGGTAAACAAAATCGACGACAAAAGTGTAACAGATTGCAAGGTAGTCTCAATACTGATAAATGGAACAGAAACTGGCATACGAGTAGACTTTATATCCACAAGAAAGTCCTTCTGTCTGAAAAAGTGTACCAGTAAGTGAAGAAAAATGCATCATCAAAGAAACAAAAAGCGAGAGTTTCGTCCAGAGTTCAAACTGAAATCGACGTTATTGGTCTTGCTTTTGTTACCTTGCAAGCCAAGGGCGGTGAATCCATGAATGAATGGGTATATATTGTCAAAGAACATAAACTCCAATCATTTCTTGGATCAGTTGCAGCCAAAAAACTTGGGATTTTGCAAAAAGACCCGCAAGGAACTGTTAATAGAATTCGTCAGAATGAGACGTCTCAAGAAGTCCTGTCCAAGCCTTAGTTGAAGAATATGATGACCTGTGCAAAGGGATTGGAAAATTTAAGGAGCAAGTGTTGAATTTCACACATTGATTCCTCAATCAAACCAGTAGTTCAAAAAGAGAGGAGAGTACATCTGGGTTATCAAGAAATATAATAGAAACAAGTAGAATTCCTTAAAACTAATGACATCACTTAAGGACCATTGGACTCTACCGTTGAACAAATGGATTTTGAATGGTGTATTGGTAGAAAAGAGGAATAGCAAAGACAAAATCAGATTGACTGTTGATACGTCTCATTCTAATCTAGCCATTAAGTCAACACATTTTCCTGTTCCCACTATTTAAGAACGTAGACATAAACTTAATGGAGCTACATGTTTTAGCAAAATAGATCTTACCAGATGGACCTGGGAGAAAAGTCGAGAGAATTGACAACATTTTACACTCCAAAAGGATTCGATAGATTTACACGATTAGTACAAGGTGCTGGTCCAGCGTCACAGGAATTTCACGAGAGGTTTCGCGGCAGCCCAAAAAAGACTTAAAGGAGTTATTCAAATTCATGATGTTGTTATGATATACGGTATGATCGAAGAAGATCACCTTGAAAATTTGTGCAAATTTTTCGATCGACTACTGATTCTCAATGTAACATTAAGTAAAACTAAATGTTGTTTTAATTTGAAAGAAGTAACTTTTTTTAGATTTGTATGCAACAAGTTTGGGGTGAAGCCGGATCCTAAAAAAGTCGAAGCTTCTCACACGAAACGAAACCAAGGACGATTTCTGGTGTGAAATCATTTCTCCAAATGTGTCAATGCAATCAAATGTTCCTGTCTGACTCTAAACGAACTTAAAGTGATTTTACTGCCCCGTTACGAGCTATGTTGAAGAAAAATGCACATTGGACACCAGGAAGAGAAACTGAATTAAAAGTAGACAGAGGACCTGATGTATTTCGCCAACATTATATCCGAAAAAAATGAAACTGGACGTTGGAAACCAGTAAATTACGCTACCCGCACACAAACAGAAACAGAGAAAAAAATATTCTCAAATAGAAGGAGGAAGTTTAGTCCTCCAGTTTGGTATCATTTCTAACAGAATGTATTTGTATGAAATTCATTTGTGGTTGTCACCGATCACCAACCTCTAGTGTCTTTGCATAATAACAAACAAAGACAAGGACCGTCTGGAGTGAAGCGTCATAAACGCTGTGTTCAAAGTTTTGACTTTAGGCTGTAATATCGACCTGGGAAGAGCAATCCTACGGATCACAACAGCTGCCATCCACTACCAGATGTACCTGAAGAAGAAGAAGATATTGAAATTTTCATTAACTCTATTATTGATGATGATCGTCCCGACGTAGTTACACTTAACTACACCTACCAATACTAGTAAACCCGATAAACCATCTGAGTTACAACCATGGGAATACTTGGGTATGGATTTTAAAGGGCCCATAGGACAGTCCTTTTATTTTTTCTTGTTCATTGATGAGTTTTCTAGCGGTCCTAAAGTGGAAATAGTTGAACCCAATGCAGGTGATGAAATTTTTCCCACGTTAGATAGAATTTTGGGGACACAGGGTACGCCGGAAAAAATTAAAATTGATAATGGACCTCCTTTAAAGAGTGACGGTATGACAACTTATGCAAAAAACGGTGGAGGGGGGGGGGTCACCACAAAGTTACAGCTGAACACCCCAAAGCAAACGGATTAGCTAAAAATTTTATACGCATGTTTCCAAAGGTTGCACATACGGCAATCATCGATGGTAAAGATCTCAGGGAAGAAGTTCATAAGTATCTATTGCATTACAGAGCTACGCCGCATCAGGTAAAAGTCCAGCTGAACTGTTGTTTTAATGGCCAGTGCAAACTCGGGTTCCTGTCATTGATAATGGGAAGTATGTTACACCCGAAATGAAAGAGTGACATCTCCGTAATAATAAACGATCTAAAATGTATAATGATAACAAATGTAACCTTCGCAATTCGCAAATCGTTGAAGGTGATGATGTCTTAACGAAAAAGAGGAAAACAACGACCAAGCCGTTTTTCGATCCAAAACCATACAAGATTGTTCAGAAGAAAGGCTCCATGATTGCAGTGAAAAGAGGAACCCAGAAGTTAGTAAAAGACGTATCCCGACTTAAGAATGTTACTATTAAGTCAAAGAAGCCCAATCACAACAAGCTTGAATATGACACTGATAGCAGCAATGAATGATTCTTTATTCCAACATTTCCGAAAAGAAGGAAATAGAGAGATTGATGAAGCTGATTTGATCGAAAGCAGATATCCAAAGCGACAACATCGTCAGCCGAAGTATTTGGACGAATTTACGGTGCAGATTGAACTAATAAAGAATAATAGATAGGACTGAAAATTTCTGCACCGACAAAGGAATAGGTGATGAGATGTAAATATGTAAATATATATATATATATATATATATATATATATATATATATATGTTTCTTGCTTGTCAGTTTCTTGATAAAGTCTGTTTTAGACAGACGAAAATTTGAAATAATAAATAAAAATCTGATTTACTCAAGTAAATGTTGGCATACTTTCTTTAGTCATTTCCTGTGTCAAATATTATTGTTATTAGCTGAAGGAGTTTGTCAGTGTTGGTTTGGCATATTTCCTGTGTCGAATACATTGTTTATTTTGCTGGATTATTACACCCTTGAAGCAGTTTACTATGAGTAATATTCACGATCTGGAAAGGATTTGCAGAAAATGTATAAAACTTACATGTGATATTGTGAGATATAACCATCACATAACTTTTGTTACTAATTATTTACACCATGGAGCTATACCAAGAGGATTTAGAATAAATTACCACCATAACATTCCGAACTTCAATGTTGAGAACATAACGAATAATTGTTCCAAGAAACTTATGAAACGTACTGTTGCTTTGAATCGAAGCCATCTAAAAAAAGCCAGGAATATGCTCTCATCTATTCTTGAGAATGACATACCGAATGACACTTTGACAGAATTAAAAGAAAAAATGTTGATTAGGAAAGAAAGTTTTACCACTGTTCTCAAGAAAAGGAGATTTTCTAAGTACAAACGTGACTTGTTGAATATTTCAGAGAATTTTAAAGACGTTAAATTATTTACGGATTCCACTGTCAATAAATTTAATGAAATAGCCAGAATGGAGAAAGACGCTCTTATTGATGATGTTTCCATACCTACCTACGAACCGATTAACCTTACAGATTCTGAAATTGACCCTAATATCGCATCGCTTTGCAGTAGGGGGCCTTCTTTCATTCCAACTCCTTCAAGTATGAATTGGTACAAGGTTCTTAAGGACTTCGACAACTTTAAGCACAAAATACGAGCTCGTGCATTTTTCCACGCTGATAAAGAAACTAACGATCACGTACTAATTTCTAAAAGCACCGATCCTCCTTATTTACCCAAGCCAACTACATCTGTCGCTCCAAAAAGCAAATTTCCGGAAATTGAAACCT
The DNA here is from genome assembly GCA_003991215.1 of Morbakka virulenta. Classification (NCBI taxonomy): domain Eukaryota; kingdom Metazoa; phylum Cnidaria; class Cubozoa; order Carybdeida; family Carukiidae; genus Morbakka; species Morbakka virulenta. The sequence continues at coordinate 4,316,194 of RDPX01000022.1, forward strand.
TTCTTTCAAGGGTTGAAGAGGAAATTTTTTCTGACACAAGGAGACAATGGACGAAATCTAACATATCAAAACCGGAACTGAAAGCCCTTAATGTTTGGAAAGAAAACTTGCACGATCCTGACAATGAAAAGATACTTCGCATCCAAGATAAAGGAAACCGTTTTGTTTTTGTAGATAAGAAAACTGACCGAGAAAAAGCTAAGGTTCAAATTGACCGCAGCAATTTTGAGCAAATTGACGAAGACCCTACACAAAAACATATCCAGACAGTCAAGGACTTTGTGAGTAAATGGTATCAACGTAAAGAGCTTTCAAAACAATGGGCTGAATTTATTGTTAACGAGAATGCACAACCGGGCAAAAATTCAACGTTGTATAAGACCCATAAAGATGGTATACCTGTGCGACTTCTGACCACAGGCTGCAATACAGCAATTGAAAATCTTGCTATCTTCGTTGAGAAACATTGCGCTCCGTTAGCTGAGAAAATACCTACTCGTATACGTGACACTCAACACCTTCTAAAAATTATCGATCAACTTAACGAAAAAGGCATTCCTGATAACGCTGTCCTTGTTTCATTCGACATAGTTAATATGTTCCCTAGCATCGACAATGAAATAGGAATGGAAGCAGTTAGGAAAGCACTTGAATCACGAGATACTAATTTTCCTTCGACTGATTGTCTTATAGAAGCGCTTGAGATATGCCTACACCACAACAATTCTATGTTCGACGGTAACCATATGATCCAAACCAATGGAACTGCTATGGGTGCTGCCAACTCATGTTCGTATTCCGATATTGCCATTGAAAATGTCGACAATATTGTTACCGAATCCCAGAAAAATGGCACCTATTCTGAACTTGACTACTTTGGCAGATACAGGGACGATTGTCTTGCAATTTGGTGTGGTGAAGTTGAAAGATTAAATGAATTTCTTCAATTACTTAACTCTTTATTGCCAGGAATAAAATTCACCATGGAAATTGGTGGTGATCAAATTTGCTTTCTTGATCTGAAAATTGTAAAGCATAACAACACTTTACAAACGACTGTTTACAGCAAACCAACTGACAGCCATCTTTACTTGCATGGTTCATCCTGTCACCCAAAAGGAACCATAAATGGTATATCGAAAGGAGTTGCCGTCCGGCTACGTAGAATCTGTTCGTCAAAGGATACATTCCTAGCTAAATCCAAAGAGTACCAGGCTTATCTTGCAGCACGTGACCACAATCCAAAAGTTATTCAAGAAAGCTTCGGTAATATTGCTAACCGTTCGAGAGAGGAAATTCGTGAATTGAAAAAGAGCGATACACCTAACATCCGTCGTACACTCTTTTCGACCCAATTTAATCCACGTGGTCCCAACATAAAACAAATTGTTAAACGCCACCTTCATCTTCTCGATACCCCAACTTTGTCAAAAATATTTCCAGAAGGCTCAGTAGGAGTTGTCTTCAAGAACCTTCCCAATCTGAAGCAGCTAATGGTCCGTGCTGATCCATACTCACCAACTATCAAGAGATCTTGTGAGGAGATTCGTGGTTACCAACCGTGCAAAAGAAAATGCGACTCCTGCAACAACTTTGTTGATAAAGTCGATTCTTTCCGATGTAATGCAACAGGGAAAGTATTCAAAATTCACAAAGCCATCACTTGCACTACACCTAACATCATTTACATAGCTTACTGCACAAAATGCAAAAAACAAGGAGTTGGTTCAACTGAGGACTGGAAACCAAGACTTTGTAATTACAAGTCGCATATCAAACGACGTGTTTATTCATGTTCAATAGTAAGACATTTTATTGACGATTGTCCAGGTGATGATGATAATCCATTTAAATATTTACGTTTTGTGTTAGTTGACTACGTTGAAAACGTAAGTGTTGAAGAACGTGAAAGCATTATGCTTGAAAAAGAAAAGTTTTGGATTGGCTCCATTTGCACTATCCACAAGGGACTTAACGGTTATCATGATTGGAGACGTACTAAACGGGTACAGAAATTTAAAATCGGAGACTGGTAGTTTTTGGAACATTTTTCTCTCTTTCTGTCACTGTCACGTCATTTTTTATCTCACGTGCCTTGTGTCCGTTGAGAAGTGTGTTTTCATTGAAAATAGAATTCTTTTTGTTCACTTCACAGCTCCCCAGTAACAATTGTCTTTTGTAAATTTTTGTTGCATGGCAATAAATTGTCACTTAGCAACTTGTTTGCAGTCTCATCACGTATACGTTTTTTGCTTGTCAGTTTCTTGATAAAGTCTGTTGTAGACAGACAAAAATTTGAAATAATAAATAAAAATTTGATTTACTCAAGTAAATGTTGGCATACTTCCTTCGGTCATTTCCTGTGTCAAATATATATATACTTTGGACTAAAACGAGGCAAAGACCTCTTAGAAGGGGGCTTACAGACGAGGAAAGACGTGTTTGTATGTCCCAGACTTTGAGCCACTTGTGTTATACTTGTTATGAAAAGTTATGACTGGCGGTGAATTTCGTCGATTAATAAAGTAACATTTAAGTCTGTTTTTGAAGAGTTAAAATCGCATACATAACCTTTCAAGGTGTTGCTTTCTTTTAATTTTTTCTAGTGCTGAAAAGTCTCATTCACAAGAATATGTTGTAACAAACTGTACAAGAATTATCAGTGCAAATAATCCCTTCTATTCTAATCTACATTGGATATTTTGACCTGATTGAGTTCCATTTATTGTTAGAAAAGGGCAGGGACTGAGGCATCATTTTTCAAGCCGAGAAATCCCTCGTGAAATTTAACTGATTTATCTTTCAATGGCAATTCCAGAGGAGAAAGTGCTGTTGATAAGACATGTCCAGACGTCAAATGAGTGTAGTATTTGGACACTTCAGCTTTCAGGTCTGTGAGATGTTGCACAATGTCTTCCCTGAATTGTTTATTTGCAGAAGAATGGGGTTTTTTTTAGTCAGAAAGCCTGTAAAGACAAGACAGGGTTTCAGACTAACAAAATAAAGTATCAAATACACAATGTTTATTATTTGGTTAAAAATATCTGCTAGATAAGCTAACCTCAAATATCTATTGAATTTATTCCCAAGTTCCTTTTTCTTATGAGTATCATAACATAACACATTCCTTTCTCTCAGTTCAAAAACCAGACGGAGAACGTTTTCCTTTGAGGGGCACCCAGCTTGGGTGCAGCAAGGCACCATTTCGTGTTCCGATCCCATTTCACTGCACAGAATAAAAAGAAGTACTTCACCAACATACTTCGTAAAGTCTCAGTGTTAAGTAAAAGCTAAAACTTATTACTCAGTGAAAACAAAGTTTCACTGTGGTATTTTTCCCAAGCAATCATAATTTGGTTTGTTTGATATTGAGCCTCGGGCGACCAATGCATCTTTGAACGAAAGCGCCAGTCACTTGTCACTCGAGTGTCACACCATCATCAAAGGGCTCCGTAAATTATCGCCGATGATAAGCGGGGTGAGGATCGGAGGGGTCACGTTAAAAGTGAAGCAGTATCTACTATAAAAGATGCAATCAATCTACATTCATTGTATCATTAAAAGCTTTTCGCTAAAAAACACCTTTTTTTTCATTTTCTTTTGATCGTACAAAAATGGCTCTAATGGTGCGAATTTATTGTTTTGTAACAAGTGGCTCACGAATTAAAATCTCCAACAGATTTAATCCTTTCACATTTTCATGTGACAACAGTAAGGAGCAGTGACTCATTGGTTGGTCCAGTTGCACTGTAACGAAGAGGTTTCGGGTTGAATTCCCCGAGCGGGCGAAAAGAATTTAGAACTATGGTGAAGAAAAGAGCCATTGGTTGTCGTCAGAATGGGCGTTCAGTCAATAAATTCCTCACTGCTAAAACAAACTCCCTTTCAAGGGCTCTGTCAGAGCCCCAGCTGTTGGGGAAAATGGCGAAAAATTAAAACACATTTTCATGAGACAGGTCAAAAAGCAGCAATACCAGCACGGTCAAGCTTCACAAGCTTTTTTGTGGTTTTCGCAATTTTGAGCTGCATCCTTCTTTAACTTTTTACGTTTACACATTCTAATATTTCTTTCCCATTTCCAAGAATTAAACTCCCGCTATCTGTTTGCATTGGATGTCATACAGGTTCAAGAAGTCACATTGTCAACCATGTATTTGCCAAGTAACAAAAAGAGTTACTTTTGATTCATTTACCTCAGTCAATGGGTATTTGGAACGTTCTCATTGTTTTGCTTTAAAAACCAGTAAAAGATGGTCTTGGATCCGCTGTGACGGTTCTGCTTGAGTGGGATGTCTTTAATGTTTACTGTTCTGTTCACTGGTGCAAGCCAGAACTGAATTCGATGACTTATGCATACGAATCAAGTGACTCTTTCCTGTCACTTGTCTACTGGGAAACGTCACCACATGACGAAACCTATAACTCCCCGTGTAAACAGTGTTACAGGTCAGACCAAAATTTCACTTAAATTTAAGGAATGAATAATGTAATCTTCACTGCGTAAATCGGAGAAAAATATAACTCAAGTAAACACATTTTTTAAAATTTTTATGAAATATGGCTGATGCAGTTGCTCCAGTCGGAATCCGCCCGTGCTAACTAGAGTTCGTGATTCAATAGATTTACACTTTGCCAGTTACCTAATATTGCTTCTCGATATTCCAGCAAATGCAAACATGTCTCTTACAATTTTGCCAATTTCTTGCGTTTGTGTATTGCTTGTCGATTCATAACAATTTCTAATTCGCCTTTGAGTGCTAAATATACTCTTAATATACTGATCATTTATAAACCAAACTATTAATTTCCACTTTGATCGGAACAGAAATTTGGCCTATGTCAGTTCGCACTAGTCATGTTTTGCCTCGTTTTAAATCATGTTCTCATTACTTACCTTAAATTTGGGTCTGAATAATTTTACTGCACAATTTATATTACAAAAACCTTGATAATTCCACACCGCTTTTACAATGTTAGGACGAGGTGTAACAAAATAAAATAGAATGAACTAATGCCGAAACGACCAAGGTTACCTATGTCAGTGGTGGTTCAGCCTCTGAGGCAAGTGAGCGAACAGTTCTTTATAAGCAAAAATCAGGTACGCATTTTGTATGCATGTTTTACCTAGTGTGCCTTTGGGAGACCAAATCTACATTGATCAATGAACTTTTATTATTAAGTTGTGGTAATAATGAATAAATTGATACTTTAGATTCAATAAGACAACTGAAGTGACGCTGCAGTTCGTCAAAAACCATTGTGATTAGGGGCGACAAGGTCATGAACGATATGACAAACACAGTTCAACGCTGGTTTGAACGTTGTGGATTTTTCTCAGCAACAAACAATAATGATGAATTAGAAGATTAGCTCATGGAACATGCTACCAAACGTTTCAATTTAGTGGAATCGAAATCCGGAATCGAGTATCTCTTCATGGACTACCGACCTCCAAATAACGACAATCTGTGCTGCAAGAGGGAGAGTGAAATGTTGCAGGAACACAAGACAGGCGGAGGTCAAGTCGGCGTCAAAAAGGATCTTGGGGATTACTGTGGTGAAGATAGTGGCGAAAGCCCCGTCACCCCTCCCACAAAGTAACGGTATTAAGACTAGGTACTTTACAGGAATATCCCTCAACAAATGACTTGACTGACGTCATGGAAGACGTTTTTAGACAAGACCACTGACCATAGAGCACAGACTAAAAAACAAACACTGATTGAAAAAAAAGACATATTACAGGGTTTTCCTTGAATGATGTTCTAAAATTTCAGTGAAATGTGAGTACAAAATCGCCTGTTTTTTACTTCTTGCTGATGTAAAAACTATGCTGTAATAAGTCCATTTACTCTAATTATTACATCTACTTTGTTCGTTTTAAATATTTCGAAGTACACTCGTTCTTTAACAATTGAACACAAATTGATCATAAAATATAAAATGATCCAACAACACCAGTTTCACGCGCCCAGTGATCACGGCGGGAAAATCTCATCAACTAAGCCATTTCAATATTAAGACCACATTGATCTGCACTTCCGGAACCGTATAAACGGAGATCACGTGTACTTATTTCCAAATGCGATAACAAAGGAAGTTTAGTTTGTCCCCTGGAAGCTCTTACAATAAGAAAAAACCCTCCACCCCCACCTAATACCTAATACCGGTGGCGATTGCTAGAACACCTGATGATTCAAAACAGATTACTTCTGACAGGGGCACCGGTGGCTGTAACAAATGTTCAAAATCCAAATTCTGCTAGAGTTGAAGTTTTTTAGTATGTAACCAGATACAAAACACCGCAAATAACTACAATACAAGCAATACTGGATCCGTGACACAAATAATTAAAGTGCAATTGACTCGATTTATTATTTTAGGGTGGTTTTCACTAGTTTTAAAGATACTTGAATGAAAAATATATTAACACATATTAATATTAATAACATATTATTATTATAACACACATTTGAAACTTTTTATACGCTCTTGAGAAAATTAACAATTGAATACAATAAACGTAACATCTTTCTGCATCAACGAAACAAATATGACGTCACACTGTACTTTCTAAGACAAATAAATAGTTGCAACTTAATCACTGGAAAACGCCAGGCATGTTTTCACAGCAAGTCAGGAAATGTATCAGCCTCAGCTACCTGTTCCTGCGAATGAGTACAGAACTGACCATCACATAGGGATACCAACTTTGGGGATTAAATTACCATTTAGCAACTATTTGGACATGTATGCTAGAATATAGCAACACGTATTGCTACTTTTCAACTATGTGTAGTTTGCACGATGGGCAATTGACCCGAGGCAACACAATAATGGGGTGTCAAAGAAGCAGGTTCGAGTAACTAGCTGTTGTTAAGGAGGTGTGAAATATGAATTTCAGTATCAGCCTGGTTTTAAAAAAATTGAAAGAATTTACTTTAAAGGGTATCCGGTGATTAGTGATGTTGCCTCTCACGTCGGAATAACCTTTATGGTAATAACACTAATTCCCGTATCCATAAATGGAGACATTTAGCTCTCATTGGTTATAAGCTAGCTTCACTTTGACTTAAAGCAGCAACAATACGGTTAGCATTCACTTTTTTCTAATTTACAAATGGCCATGACGTCAAAATCGAAAACAAAACAAGAATGTTATCTGGCTATCTTGAAATAAGCTTGACCTACTTTTCTAAACACATATACAAATTTTTGCATTCTACTTTTCTATCAAGTATGTTCAGTACTGGGAAAGGGAAAATCAGGGTTTTGGCGCGGTTGGCTTGATACAGTAGCAGAGAAGACTGAAAGGTCATGAAGTTCATCTCTTTTCATTCACCAAACTAGTATATTGTAGCAACTATAGAACTGGATTACGGTGCTTTTCACGACTTCACAGTGAATTACATCTTCTTCCGTGGGATGTGGAAAATCCCTCACTTGCACTTTAACTACTGCACTACAAAATGCATCAACAGCGTAACTGGACACCCACAAAATGGGCTTTGATATCTAAATGCTTAACCCTTTCCGGGACGAAAATTAACCACACTCTGATAAACTTTAAACACTCTTTTAAAAGGCGATCACATATTTTAAAATTTACTTTCAAAAAGAAAAATTTCCACCCAAACATTTTGAGAAATCCTACTCTTCACATAATGGTGAGGATAATTAAATTTCGAACACATAGCTTTTCAGAAGGAAAAGTGAAGAAACTATGCAAGTATATGACAGGTACTATGTTTTAAAGCAAAATAATGAGTGTTAACAATAAAGAATCACATTGGTTTATAAAATAAAGTCTTAAATTCTATAATAATTCATTAAAATTAACACCGATGTATTAAACACCTTGGTCACTGAAATAAAGGAGTAGGTATGGAGTGGTTCCAACAATATCAGGGCTTAGTATGTATTATCTTTTTAATTTGATGGAATTTATTTTCAAAATAACATATTGAAGCTATGACTGCGAAGCCAAGTACAACAAATATTGACTTAATCATTAAGTACCTTGATGGCCCAGTTAAGTTGAGTTCATGCGGTAAAATTTCAAAAAATGTGACATAGAGGAATGTTCCAGTTGCAATACCTTGAAGTATTCCTGAAAAAAACAAGTTTATGGTCCTGGAAAATGATGATAAAACGATGAGGCCAATTCCCATTCCAACTGGTGCCATAGCTGCAAAAAGAATAATTCCTTTAATAACACCCCCCCTTCTTAAATTTCCATCAACCAGACTGACGCCCAGCGAAAATGCAAGTATACATTTATGGATAGACATTGCTACAATCAGCTGCATTAAAGTATCCATTCCTGTTACAAGACCCAATGACAGTCCTTCAAAAATTGAGTGCAATGACAGTGCAAAGATAAGTATATAAATTCTAAAATTTGTTTGCGTAAGTACTTGAACTGATGTCGCAGTCTTTGGTCCTCTGCATGTTTCTGGTACTACAATGTCATGAAGGCAATCAGAATCTTTTATTTCATCACTGGTTGATGCTGGTACAATATCGGTATTATCATCATGAAAATCTGTATTCAGATTATCAGTAAAGAACTGCACACCATTTGATGTGCCATAACTGTTAACATCTCTATCATCGTCATTTGTCAGCAACAAAGGTGTATTTACACCTCTATCACCCAATTTCTTTTCTTCGTGATGGGTGTCATGCAATGAAATACTCCCATGACTGCATATGTGAACAACTTGTTCTGTAAGCAACATCATCAAAAAGCCAAAACTTGCCACAAATTCTCCCATTGGAAAAGATGTCTCAAATCCAACATTTGTAATTGCTTCTTCCATTCTATGTCTCACTACTGGAAGTAAATCAAGAATACACGTACTAAAGAAGACACCTCCTGCAAAACAGTTACATAAGCTCAAGAACAGCTTTCTCCTCCGTGTAGCTGCCTGCATTTCAGCAATTTCTGGTTCTGACTGTGTCTTTACTCTTTTACCCTCTTCTTTCTTGCCCATAAATCTTAGTGGCAGTAGCCCAAACAGGACAGTTGCTCCAAACAACAACAATGTAGATATGCATTTGGCAATGACATGAGAATCTTCATTCGCCATCTCTCATGAATATGTCTATTTTGGATTTAAATATGCCTGCTCTTTTATCCACAAGACTCTTTCAATTTAATGCCCTATTAAGCAAATAAAAAAAGGAACAAATAAATTTTCTTTTCATAAACAGGCAACTTAAGGGTCTAGGTTTGAGGGAAAGAAAGAGTTTAATCTTTTTAGGGAGAAAAGAATAACTTTGAAGAACAACGTTAAGAATAACTTATCATGTTATTAAGTTTCAACTCACATCTTATAAGCATCTCCACTTGAACAATCATTGGGAATTAAACCCTTTCTTTAATAGCCCTTTAAGGTCTGCAATACTGAGGGAGGCTTTAGTTCCCCTATATAATAAAAACAGTAGGTGATACCCTAACCCTAACTATTCAAATTGATGATCAATGAAAGTTCAAATTAAGAGAACACCAAGTTGTTCTTATGTCAACAAAAAAACACTCAAGCCAATTCACAAGAATGAGTCTGCTAATGGCATATTTCAGAGGATTCGGAACCAATTCCAAATCATTTCTTTTATCACTTTCAGATGTCCCACAACAAAGTGTGTGGCAATGTTGAAAACTAGAGGCTTTGGTTTAAATCCAGTTTGGTGTGGCATTTATTTTCCACTTTAACAAAACGATTTACTTAATGTAGGATATTTATCATGTTGCTAGTTGTAACTTATTTCTGAGCAAAGTTTTGAGAGATGGTGACTTTCTTCCTTTGCGAGGTTGTATGGGCTTGAAATGATGCTTCTTGCCCCTCCAAACAGAGTGGTGATAACACTATGACTAGCTGAAACTGGATATGGTGACACATTATTACAGGTCTGTATGAGTTCATTTCTTGTAGATAGTGACAGAAATGAAGCAGTCTGCTTTTCTCTTCACCAGGCAATATTCTGTGTATACATGTCATTGTTGAATAGAATGCACGTGTTAGTAATAAGTGCTTATAGCAAATTTAAGGTGTCTGCAGGTTTTAGAGCAGTTCCTGATGGTAATGAGTAAGCATGTTCAAGTAGGTCTTTGATAATTTGCAAGGTGTCATTAACAGAGATAACTGTGTATCAAGAAATGACATCAAGGGTGATCATGACTTCACCTGCCTTGTTTCTTTGTTGTGTGACGATGGCTGTGAAATCAGTACTATTGATTCAGTGATGTAGCTTCTTCTTTGTGTATGGGCATAGGAGGTCTGCTATGTAGTGTGAGAGTGAATGGAATGGACTACCAGTGTTGGCAACAATTGGACATATGGGTACATTTGGCTTGTGTATCTTTGGTAATCCATAAAAGCTTGGAAAAGATGAGTCTTTTGAGTTTCAATCTTTGTTAGAGGCAAATATCCAGAAGATGGTTTCTGTAGTGCAATCAGTGATTTGATTACTTTGGTCTTAAGTGTGTTCATTGGATTATGCTTAATAGTGGTATATGATCCATTGTTGAGGTATTCATTTTATTTTTGGATATAACTGGCTTTGTTAAGAATCACAGTTGCACAGCCTTTGTCAGCAGGAAGAATGAAGATTGAAACATCATCCATTAGGCACTTGATGGTACATTTTTCCTTTTTGGCAAAGGTTCTGAAAGGGAACTTTTGAAGATTGAAAAGTAAGACTTGTTTTTGTTCAGATTGTGTCAGTTTTCATTTTGGTAAGTTTCTTTACTGGCATTTTGACTATTGAGATGATCCCTTTTGCACCATTATGAAGGGTATTAGCTTAAAATTCCTGGCAAACAATCCCTGGTGCTGGGAAACAAGAATGAAACCTTCTGTTTCTCTTTTCAGTCTGGAACTGCAATGCCACTGAGGGATTCTGTTTCATCTACATCAGTATTTGCTTTGAGTAACAAACTATCCATCAAGTGGTTTTTCTTGCCACTTTCCCTCTATGTTACTGACACCTAAATTCTCTGCTTTCTTCTACCTTCCCTTGAACTCCCAGTCTCTTATGGTTGTCAGCACATCTCCTTCCTTCCTGTCTTCTCTTCACATGACCAAACCATCTTAATCTTCCAGTCCTTATCACATCACACCTCTGGCAAAGTCTGCACCTTTCAGCCACTTCATTAGCTGCAGTGTGACCTGCTATTGCTTTTATGGCTATTAACTAATCACCACATTTTTCCTGGAGAACTTTCCCTGTTACATAGATCAATTGATTTAACTCAGTTAAGTCAAAATGACTTTGACAGCATTCTCAAAAATTTGTGTTAAAAGAACTCTGACTTTAAGTTTAATGTTTAGTACTTAACTTTGCTACTACAATAGTAGTAGGTTTATGCAACACTTTAAAATAAATTTTTCTCTCTCCAGGAAAAGGAGATTGTTTTTGTAGCACAAACACATGTATTGTTTTGCATCATTGTTTACTTCACATGATTATAACAGGAAAGAACCAATAGTCTACAAGGGTGTGGTAAAGCATGAAGACTGATGAAAAATAGTGGTAGCTTTCATTGGTTTAATATATCTTATTTGACAATGATGCCTGTGCAATTAAATCCAGTTGTTAAATCTGTAATATAAAATCTATGTTTGGAAGTGGGTGGTAGCAAGACACCATGGATCCTAAGCAGTCCTTTTTCCTTGACCCACCTGGGGAAAAAGTTTGTATGAAATCTTGGAGTTTCCAGCAATCCTATGCAGTGCAACTGAAAATGACAGACAATTTTATAGCTTTATACTATGTTTTCAGAACTTGTGTGAAACTACCATTGGTCAACCAATTAGAACTGGAAAATGTGTAAAAATTTGTAGCTTCAAAAACCTTGCAATTTCATTTTTTCAAAAGTTGGTACTGTTTTATCTTTTTAGTCTCTTTATCCTTAACACAGGCATCAACTAGGTACAGCAACATTTAAACTCTAACTGTATGGATGCTAAATGCTGGTGACTACAACTTACTATCAAGCCATATTTCTAGATAGCAAATCTTTCTTACGTATCACTCTTCCCCTCTTTTTCACTGACCCTTTGTGTGCTATCAGTGTATCAGTTACTTAACAATATACAACAATAATATACATATTCCTTAAAAATTATAACAATTGAAACTATGACATCAACAATACAAAGTTGCTACTTAACAGTATCATAGGCAACATACAAATGACAATCTAAATAAATAAATTCTTTTTTACTAAATACACAGATTCCAAAATAATATTTTCTTTTCTAAAGACCTCATTGCAACCCATTGAGATCTTGGTAATGGTCCACTTTTTTATGTTCTTTTTCAACCACTTGTGTTACATGAGCATGTAGCATTGATAACCTTGCAAGTTTTTTTTCTTGCTCAAAAACTGCTCAAAATCTGGTATTGAATATTGCTTAAATTTTCCTGTCCCAGATTATTTTTACCTTTTCATTTTCCATCAATATCTCTAATCAATGCTCATACCAATTTATAAAAATTATTTTCAACTATTTATACAAGCTAAGCCACAAGTTTAGGTCCCAAATGTGCTCCTTACAATTCTGGTTGTTCCAAGTAACAGCTTTTTTTGTAAACAAATTATCCTCACTTTCATGCATAACCTTTTGAGCCAATTCTCCACTTTCTTTGCTGAAAAATTGGTTTAAGTTTGGTTTATCATTCTTATAGTCACTTCAAAAATATAATTTTGTGTTGTTTTTTTTTATGAGCTTTAAGTACAAAGATGCAAACAAGATCTATTATTACAGTGGTTATTCTGTACTCTGGCAAAGTCTGCACCTGTACTCATGGTTAGATGCTTTTATTACTTGGTCAATGTCCTCAATCTTAGTTTTGCTTGTTTCTTTTCAAGAAAGCTTTTTTGTGGATTATAAATCGTATTAGAGCACCAGTATGTCTGTACCTACATGAAAAGTCTGATCACTTCAGTATGCCGTCAGGACATACGGATATGCACTGATAACAAAAAAACAAAGCTTGGTTGTATCGCATCTTTTGATGTCCTGGACAATTTTGCATTGAAGCCTGAGTTGCACGAGGTTCTTTATAAATATACAACAACCGGAATTGTTATTGCCTGCTGGGTGTACGAGTTCTTTTAACAGACATTTGCTGGGATACGTATTGTCAAGCATGAAACTCTACCAGAACTTTTCTAAAACCTCCCAAGAATGTCTTATGACGGGAAAAAATATACAATCTGCATCCAAGAGGCCAAACTCGGTAACCAATGTTCAAAGTGGTTAATTGGAATCTCATCAATGACACGTTCCTCCCATAATTTAATGAGAAAAGTCGCGTCTTGACTCCATTTTAACCTTGGATGTATTTCAGCTTCTTCGCTTATTTCCTCTGGCACAAATAAAATTTGCATGGCACTCCACTTTCAAAACACAACCACCATCTTTATTTTCATCAATGACCATTTACACCAGGGTAATAATTCCATGCTGTTTAATTTCAAAACAATTTATCGGTGTGAAAGATAATAATTCTTCCACACTTGTTTAGGTGTGAATTTACAAGGATTCCTACTAATTTTAAATCCTAACTTCTTACAAGAGCTAATGTATGTAACCAGTTATGCTGCCAAGTTTTGGGTTTCCCTACAGCCAGTAATAAACTCAGTTTACCTTTTCAGAATCAGTTATCTGCATGGGCTATCGAAATCTCTTAATTTTTGAATCGTAACCAGGAGCAAATAACTTTCCCAATAATTCAATAACATGGATACACAACAAACAAAATTTTCTCTCCCAGAATAACGAGCGAAGTTAGGTTAAGTCTTAACATAAATCCCATCACAAAGTCTACGTCATAATTTTCACTTACAGTTGATTACTTTGGAGGGTCTTAATAATTAAACGGGGTACAAAAACCACACCAAATCAACAAATGGTATTTTCATAAAGCATTTAGGCCAAAGTTTATGACAATCATAACAACTTATCATAATCATAAAAAAAATTTAAAAGACTTCCCATTACCTTCTGTGTTAAATGAGATAGACATCTTTTAGACCGCCAATGCATAGCTTGTTTCAACCAACAAAAAGCTGGTCATTCGACGTATCAAATTATAAGGTGCTTTCCAGTTTGCTTTTTTTCCTCAAACTCGTGTCAGGTTCTTGATTGCCAACACAACAGAGTGTGATCATATTTCATTTCAAGAGAAACTTGGATCACGTGACGAAGCACCCAGTTCTTGGCTGCCCTTGATCAAAACCATAATGTTCATCTTTGAAAGACCGGAACAGAGTGGACGAAGCAAAATTATGCTGAACAAAGCACGAAATACACCATAAAAAGCAAGAAAAACAAAACGAAAAATCTTTGTTTTGAAGCTAACTTTTAAAATACCTTTTCACCCCTTTTTGCTTAATTAGTATCTCTTGTAGCCTCAGAACAAGATGGTAACAAAAGCACAGAGCTACAGCAGAGGCCTATTCCCCAAGACTTATTTAACGTGTGTCAGGTTTTTCTGCTTTCGTGTTTTAATTTTATTAACTGGTGGAATTTATTTGCACAGCTGAATTTTTGTAGCTTATTATTTTTCTTCTTAGACGAAAAACTGATATGATTTTTAAACTGTGATGATTAAGGCCTAAACTAATTTTGTTAACTTTTGTGATGTTATTGTAAACCAGGCAGACCTCTTTATGCTAGTACCCAGAGGTGTACAAGTCCCCATTTATAATTTTAGGAACTCTTTTTTTTTTCGTATCTTCAATCTGTTTTAAGAACATATAGTGCAAAATTTTAATGGCCTCTAGACTAGAGTCAGTTTAAACAAAAAATATCAATTTTTTTAAGAATAAGAAAAATAATTTACAAAGAAAAAATGAAAAGAAAATAGCAAGAGTAAGCAAAGAAAAAATGCTAAAAAAAGTTTGACTTGTTCACATTTTTTAAAGTATAAAACTGAACTACAGATCAGCATCCGCTTAAACAAGAAATAATTAGTCACGTTATTAAATGTGTTGGAAGCAGTGTTATTTTCGATTATTTTGTTCTGACCTGGAAATAGATGTCCACACTGAAAGTGCGTAACATGTCAGAGTGAGCAAGCGAGGATCATCCAAAAGATAAAAGTACTGCAAGGTAATTACTTCATTACTTTCACTGACCATTCCAATTTTTGTTCAGTGTTTACTGGGTCTTCCATTGATATCACCTTATGGTAAAAATTGGGGTTATGAATGCCTTTCATGCATATCTATCCATAAAAGACCCGAACAGAGGGTACAGAACAAGTAAAGATGGGCAGGACGCATCCCCTCCCCGGTTGTAGGGCACTTCTTATTGGTTGAGAGCTGGTGCTCCAGCATGTCAAGACCATAGATCCTCTAGGGTAGGATCTAAGCAAAAACCCGACCAAGGCGAAAGAAAAGTTTTATACTTGATCTTAGCCAAAAAGCCAAGAAGAGATTCAGTGTTATTAAAAATTTGTCATGGATAGGCAAAATCTATTGAAAGCTATTTCTACTTTTAGAATAGCTTTTCTGTTAAACAATCTGAACTTTTTTTATTTTTCCTTCTGAATCATAACGCATGATGTTTTCAAAAGAACAGTAAAGTACAAGAGGAGTTAATGAGGCGTCCAGGTGACAACAAAACACTTGGAGGAAAGGCATGTTATCAATTTTCTGGACATCCTCTACTTTCAGGTGCTATGTGATTATCACATTTCAGTTCGAAATCAGGTACTTGTGATGGAAAAAAACTGGCAAGAAGGCGGGCTCGAGATAAGTTACAAAGTTTTAACGATTTCAAATGAACTTGAAAAGCAAGGGAAAGAAAGGAGAAATGCAGCAATAACAAGAATTCAGAATGAAAAGAAAGCGTTGACCGCACCTCCCTCAGTAGGAGGCCAGAAATCAATCATGTTCAGAGTAAGACGTGTTGTATTTAATTGGCATTGTGACAGACAATAGGGCCACCGTTCTGGACCGACTAAATGTGGAAAAATTCAAAATGGTAGTCTCCCTTTGAGTTCAATAATGTTTGCTGATAAAATCGACCATAGAGCGATGCTGTATAAACTGAATGTAGTACATAAAAAGTGCAGAGCCACTGTGCCCCTATTTACATAGTATGTCTCTTTTGACAAACATGACAAAATAAAAATATTACTGTTCTGTTGCCGAAATTGTTCAGGGCGCTCCATGGTATTAGAATGTGCCATATTAGAAGTTATGAAAACTATTGTAGAGTCCATTTATCAGAGGCAGTCCAGTATTGCCTTTGTAGGTCGGATGACTGGTCATATGTAGTTGTCGCCATACAGGGTTTTTTTATGTACTAATAAGTCACCCCCATATTGTGTTTATATTGTATTCAAACCTTGACGTATCACTTGACTGTTGATGACTACTCACTGTGCCCCGATTCGGAAGCCAGCATCTACTTGCATGCCTCTTTGTCGAGTCCCTATTTTCATGACCTGTGGCCGAACCACACTCAGCCAATTTTCTGTGCACCACACTATTGAAACAGTGAGGAAAAGGTCTTTGAAGAAGGAAAGAATTAACAGCGTGATGGATATTTCATTCTGTGGCAAGGGTACTGCATTTTAGTATCCAAGGCCTGTTGTTTATCAGTTTTTGAGGTTAAAGGAACAACGCAACAGGCAACGATGAAACTTTACAAAGACAGGAACTTCGTTAAAGCTTTTTTAAAGAGAGTAGTAATCTTTCAGGCTGTTTTGCTAAAAAAAATAGCTGTTTTTTAATGAAACATTGTGATTTCAGAACTGTGAACATGCGATAGGATTCCCTACTGTATGCAGCTCTATCTGCAGTGCGTGTTCACAAAAAGGTTTTAATTTTTTGTGGCCGTTTTTGAAATTTCTCACTAGAGTTCAAATTCCTTTCAAAATGCTATGATATACACTGAGAATATGAGGTTTGCTGTGTCAGGACTGATTGAATTACATGCACTGCCATCACCACCAAAAATTGTAGCAATCGTAAAAATAATATTTAGAGTAATCTGAGTAAATTAACCTAATAATGACATTGAAAGTGTGAGAAATGTAGTAGCTGATACAAATCCTTTTCAGTCAACCTTTGTCTACATGAGGGGTCTGCATTGAACTCCTTAGTTTTGTAGTCACTTTGGATCCCACCTGAGAAGAGACGCATAGAGTACCTTTTATCCGTAGACGATCTAGCAATCATAGTCTAAATGGTGTGATGGATGGCAGGGGTATGCAACTCTGTGTGCGTGTCCCTCTCCTGCAATCGTAAACGTTCAAAAGCTGCAGAGTTCACGTGTTAAATAGAACACATGTGACAATATTTATCTATCGGATACAGCAAAAGAATTTACAAGCGA
Source organism: Morbakka virulenta (assembly GCA_003991215.1). NCBI lineage: Eukaryota > Metazoa > Cnidaria > Cubozoa > Carybdeida > Carukiidae > Morbakka > Morbakka virulenta. Next base: position 4,333,557 of record RDPX01000022.1, read on the forward strand.
AAGAAAAATTTATCTCATGCCAACTACTTTTGTCAGGACACTTGCTCTCTTGCTCTTTTTTTCATCCATCCGTCCATCTGTCTATTCATCTATCTACCTATCTATCTATCTATCTATCTATCTATCTATCTATCTATCTATCTATCTATCTATCTAAACAATAAATTAATGTGGATGTATCATTACAATTGAAAAAACAAACAAAAGATCTAAAATATTTTATTATAGATTACATAATTTATTATAAAATATATCCAAACATATATCTAGGAGCTCTGTTATCTCAGGTACCGTAAGCTTTACTTAGCTACATACATATCGAAAGACACTTGTGCATCGTCAGGTTACTAAAGTGCAGAGATTTTTATACTACGACAGTGGGAACCTACATGGTGACAGGAATCGAGTTATTATGACATGATAAAGCCTCTATATCTATGGCTTTCACTAAGTCCATAAATTAAGAATTTTCATACTCAAACATGTTGACAAAAGTCGATTACTTATCAAGAAACATTAATTTTGTCTATTATTGTCTGTGGTTCTCCTTGACCTACCTAATCTATTTCTTTTCCACAAACATCATATAATATGCATGGAGGGAAATTAAGACAGTAATGAAGTAAATATATTGAATAAGACAGGTGATCTCTAATGGAAATTTTAGAAATCCCCAGTAAAATAACGTTGATTTTGTTTACAGTTTACAATTGATTTAAACAACCACTCACCAAAAGTGACAGGTTTCCCTCAGCCTTTCATAAAAAAGTGGCTGGCTTTTGATGATTGATTTCTACGACGGAATATGTATTATGTAGTTCGAATGATTATATCTAAACGTTTGGTGGGAAGAAGGTGCTCGTGTTTGTTGTCGATGCTTAAAGCGTTGCACCTTTATTTGAACGTAATACAAGATTGACCAAATATAACCTAAAGAGCTGATGAAACGATTGACGAAGCTAACCATCGAAAAGTTAGAATGTAAATCACAAATCCATGGACGGTATTTGTCATATTTGAGAGAAGCATTTCTATCCAAGTTTGTTTCATACCTCAAAGGCAATTCAAGTATATATAACTGCTTTGTAGAGTAACTAAGAGCAAAGCAGGTGACAAAGAATCTCCAGCTGTAACGCATGACGATAAGAATCCGCAGATATCGATGTTTATGGCACATCGTTCACTAGATTTGAGAGCTCTTGCTAAAAGCTATAATGGCGAGTTTTGTTGCCAAGTATAACGCTTTTCCTGAAGGTACGTTTTGCAGCCGGCGACAACATGAAGAAGGGTTCTAGCTCAATGAAGAAAGAGCAAGAACAAGCCAGACTGAGGTTCCATCTGGGTACGTTTTAACGAGTTGCGAAGGTATTGTTGAAAAAAAGAATGGTAAAGTTGAAGACATTTAGGGTAGCTTACTGTGAACTTCAGACAAAACTTGTCATATTTTGGACTGGCGCTATCAAACAGAAATGAGAGAATAGTACCTCGAGTAGAAGGATCACTTCTAGCCCCCTTGACTAAGATCAAGTGTAGAGCTCTGGCATCTCCTTGGTCGGGTCTTTGGCTATAGGGCCCAACCATGCAGGACATGGGTCTCGAGATGCTTGAGCCTTGGCTGAAGACCAACCAAAGAGGAAGGGCCTTCATAGGGAGGGCCTTGGAGGGGGATCCGTATGTCCTGCATTTTATGGTGTCTTACGATCTTTCTGTCCCACTTTTTCTTGATCTGTTGTTTCCTTTCGGGTCTTTCAGAGATGGATATTTGTGAAGGACAAAAATGGGCCCACTGTTTACCAGGGATTCTATCAATGAAAGACCCAGTATGATGACTTTGTAAACGCTCTTTATGTTCTGTCTGCACAGCTTTCAAAACTTCTTTTGCATTTATATATATATATATCGTATTGTATATTCGTACTATTGCTTCTGTTATAATAATAACGATAACATAATAATAAATAATAATAATATACCTAACATCTTGTGGAAAACGTGAAAAATAGACGATATGTCTTTCAAAAAGATAGCCTGTCCACTCTACTTTTCGTATACCTACGATCCCACTGAACATGATATCACGAAAGGTCGAAAGGTGAGGGCTTTCTATAACCTCAAAAGCGACGAAAAACTAAATCATTTGCTGTTCATATTGATTTTAAGTTATTCGGCAGAAATGGAAGGGAGATAAACAGCTTTGTATCCACTGTCCAAATTGTCAGCGATGATATAAAAATAGAATTTTGAATTAAAAAGGCTGTGAGTTCATCATGCATAAAGGATCTGTTGATGAGACTAACAGTAATGGAATAGTCTTACCATTAGAGGAAACAATAAAACATGTTGAAAACAAGGTTTGGAGATTGATGGTGCAAAAGAAAAGAGTAGTGATTGGGAACTTTACATTTGTGTATTTCCGAAGAGCCTTCATTGTTTTGCAACAACAAAAAATTACGTGGGAGAAACAAAATAAATGTTTTAAATACTTGGGCTATTTCACATTTGAGATACGGAGTAGGGGTTCTAAATTGGTGTGAGGCATGTTAGGTGAAATGGAAAGGAGAACAAGGAAGATTCTAAGACTTCTTCTTCTTCTTCTTCTTTCGGCGTTTCCCTTTTCAGGGGTCGCCACAGCGAATTGACTTCTTCCACTTGAGTCGGTCACGTGAGTCTTTCTCGGTCAAGCCAAGTTCCCTCATGTCATCTCCCACACAGTCTTTCCATCTCCTCCTTGGCCTTCCCTGCTTTCTCTTGCCAGGCAGCTCCATGTTCAGCACCCGTTTAGCAATGTG
>RDPX01000022.1:4351651-4361915 GCA_003991215.1 Morbakka virulenta
ATGCTAAGGGCAACCTCGAATTTGTAGTAGGAAACAAACAGGAAAGAGCAACCTCCAAGATCGCGCCTAAAGTGGTTTAATGTTGAACCCATGTGGTAACTTTGAAGGTAATTTATTATATTTATATTATATTTATTTTATTTATAAACCTAGGAAACACTATGACTACCTCTGACCAGAAGTCTTTGTGAGTTCAATATTGGATTCCAAAACACGATCTTTACACATTTATTTTCATAAAACGTTTTTAAAAACCTGCGGGCAAATGAGCTTTCTGTAAATTTTATTACATTTCTGTCATTCATTTTAACCAGTGGTGATTTCTCAAAAGAAGTAAAAAGCGGATCTCCAGATGGATCATTGCATGTAACAGTCTGTACAGTCTGTCAGGAGTACAGCCACAGTTTATGGATGCAAATGTGACGCTGTCACATGAACCCCGTACCAAACACAATAAACAATATCACATGGTCTGACCTTGAATTGTGAACTCATGAAAATCACGAGGGGCATGGTGTTTGTGTCAAATGGCAGCTGCGATTATGAACTCGACACTTCCGCAATAGAAAATAACACAATTACAATATCATCATATGATGACCGGTTTATCACAAGGAATGTAATTTTGTCTCATGATCACTCAGAGTTACAGAAAGCTCATTTGCCCGCAGGTTTATAAAAACGTTTTATGAAAATAAAGTACAAAGATCGGGTTTTGGAACCCAATATTGAACTCACAAAGACTTCCGGTCAGGGGTAGTCAAGAGTGTTTCCTAGGTGTAATAAATTACCTTCAAAGTTACCACATGGGTTCAACATTAAACCATTTTAGGGATATATATCTTTGAGGTTGCCCTTTCCTGTTTGTTTCCTACTATTAATTCGATCGATTAAAGAGAGACTTTTGTGGTTGCACTCTCCTGTTTATTTCCTACTGTAAGTTCGACCATTTAAACAGAGACCATTGAGGTTCCCTTTTCCTGTCTGTTACCACCATTTAAGCAGAGACCTTTGAGGCTGCCCTCTGTTTCCTGCCATAAATTTGTCCATTTGGGGGGAGACCTTTTTGGTTGCCGTTTCCTGTTTGTTTTCTCCACTAAGTTCGATCGATTAAGGGAAGACCTTTAAGGTGGACTTTCCTGTTTATTTCAATGTTTTATGGGAAGACGTTTGACGTTGTGCTTTCCTAATTGTTTCCTATTAGCAATTCTACCGTTTAAGGGGACACGTTCGAGGGGTCTCTTTGCTGCTTTTGTTCGCCCATAAGTTCGATCGATTATGGGGAGACCTTTCAGGTTTTCCAATTTCGTCTCTGTTTTTTCTTACTATAAATTCGACCATTTAGAGGGAGACCTTTCTGTTTGTTTCTTACTAAAAATTCAATTGATCAAGGGGATACCCTTGAGGTTGCTATTTCCTGTTTTTTTTTCCTACTGAAAATAAGATGGATTAAGAGGAGACCTTGAAAGTTGCACTTTCCCCTTTGTTTCCTACTGTGTATTCGACCATTCAAGGAAAGACCTGTGAGGCTGCCCTTTTCTGTTTGTTCCCCACTATAAATTCGATCGATTAAAGAGAGACTTTGTGATTGCACTCTTCTGTTTGTTTCCTACTGTAAATTTGACCATTTAAGCAGAGACCTTTGAAGTTGCCCTCTGTTTTTTTTTCGGACTATAAATTCGACTAATTAAGAGGAGACCTTTGAGATTGTACTTTTCTGTTTGTTTCGACAATTTGAGAAGAGACCCTTGAGGACCATCTTTGTTTTTCCAACTATAAATTCAAGCATTTAACTAGAGAGCTTTGTGGTTTCCCTTCACTGCTTTTTCCCTACTATAAGTTGGACCATTTAAATAATGTGGCTTGTAAGCTCAGCAAGCCAGCGGAGTTGCCAGTCGGTCCTAAGCCCGGATAAATACAGAAGGTAGATGTCAGGAAGCGCATCCAATCCTTAATAGAATATGCCACAACAAATCATGCCGATGACAATCAGATAGAGACAGGGAGGCTATACTGGGACATACCTCACGAGCGATGCGAAATGGTACCATGGCCTTGACACTGTGAAAACAGGACGAACGAAGCCGGTGAATGTTAGAATTGCTGCCCCAAACATCGGAACTCTAACAGAAAAAAGCAGAGAGATAGCAGACCTGATGATGGGAAGGAAGGTAAACACACTGTGTTTGCAAGAAACACGCTGGACAGGGGAAAATTGTGAAGGAAAAGCGAGAGATATGGGAGCAGGTTAAAAACTGTACTATAGTGGTGTAGGAAAGCCAAGAAATGGTGTGGGCACATGCCTGAAAACAGAACGGCAGGACAAGGTGATAGCAACAGAGAGAACCTCCGACAGCATGATGACGATGAAGTTGGTAACATCGGTAAAGACATTGAATGTAGTATCAGCCTACGACCCTCAGCAAGGATGTGAAGAGGTGGAGAAACAGAGGTTCTGGAATTAACTAGACAGAGTGACCAGAGACATTCCAGATACAGAAGAACTAGTGATGGCTGGAGACCTGAATGGACATATTGGAGGTAAACAACCAGAATGTTTCGCGAGATGCAAGGTGCGTGGTGTGCGAAATGAAGAAGGGGAAAACCATACTGATGGAATTTGCTAGAAGAAATGAACTTGCTGTTGAGAATACCTTCTTTACTAAGAGTGAGTCACAGAAGTATAAGTACAAAGGTGATAATGTCCGAACGGTGATTGGTTATATCTTGATTGGTAGAGAAAGCTTCAAGGGAGTGAAGAACTGTGGAGTTATACCTGGTGAATCTGTTGCTCTGCAACATAGGCTACTGAAAATGGACATAGAAGTGATAACGAAGAGACCCAAGCAGTGGGAAAGACCTAAGATAAACTGGTAGAAGATAAAAGGGCAGGAAGGAGAGCAACTGAGGTGCAGGATCATAGAAATGTTGCTGGAAATGGAAGAGACTGGGACAGAGGTGACGTGGGAAAGGACTTACCCTAAAGCTATAAAGGCAACAAGTACAACTCTAGGGGTACGCAAAACTGGAAAATACTTAGAAAAGGGGTCTTGGTGGTGAAACAGTGGAGTGTAGGAGGCAGTGCGAAATAAGAAGGAGGCATTCAAAGTCTGGAACCAGTCAGATTCTGAGAAAGATAGAGATGAATATAGGAGGTTGAATAAGATCTACAAGAAAGAGTGTGCAATAGCCAAGGAAAAGGGTTATGAAGAATTGTACAAAAATCTGAAGGAAAATGGGCCTAAGAGGATTTATAGATTGGCTAGAGCGAGACAAAGGACAGGGAAGGACATTGATAGGATCAACTTTGTACGTGATGAGAATGGAAATATCTTGAGTGATGATGATCGCATAAAGGATCGTTGAAAGCAGTATTTGGACAAACTGCTAAACACAAAGAATAACCGCTCCCGCAAACAGAGGCTACTCAAGGATCAATTGAGACCATAACAACAGATGAGGTCCTTTGTCAGATAAAGAGGATGAAGACTAACAAGGCACAGGGACCTGATGAACTTCTGATTGACCTCGATGAGAAACATTGGACCCAATTGGATTACAGTATGCTTCGAAGACATCATCAAGCAAGGAATTCCATCTATATGGAGAAAAATTAAAACTGTACCGCTAAACAATCAAAAGGGTGATCCTCTAGGGTCTGGTAATTACATGGACATCAAGCTGTTGTGTCATAGTCTCAAATTATTCGAAAGGGTAATTGAGGTACGTCTAAGAGACATAGTCAACACCAGCGGAAATCAGATGGCTTCCAGAAAGGGAAATCTACCACACAACCTATGTTTTGCCTTAGGATGCTACAGAAGAAGTACAGGCAGTTTGGCAAGGAGCTGTGCATGGTATTCTTAGATTTGGAGAAAGTGTATGACACAATCCCGAGAGAATTAATATGGTATTGTCTACGGAAGCGCCAGGTGCCAGAGGCTTATATTGACATAATAACAGATATGTACGAGAACTGCACAGCCCAGATAATCTCAACAGCAGGGACAACGCGGGAGATAAGCATAGACATTGGTCTACATCAAGGATCAGCTTAGACTCCATTGTTATTTATCATAATAATGGATGTGCCTGCAGAAGATTGTAGTGGCAGAACTCCCTAGTCCATGCTGTTTACAGTTTAGAGGAGATTGAGCTCAAGGTCAGCAGAGCGAAAACAGAATATCTACCACCATCAGGAAAGAAGGTTAACATCCGGTCGAAACAACATGGATCTGAAGAACAAGTAGATTTTCCTTAATGTAAATCCTTCAAGTATCTGGAAACAACCATCCATTTGGACGGTGGGTGTCAGACTGAAGTGGAGCTGAGGATGGGCAAGGCAAGCCAAGGCTTGGAATAAATGGAGAGAACTGATGGGAGTTCTATGCGATAGAAATGCCCCCAAGAAGTTGAAGGTGTTAGTTTACAACACAATCATTCGCCCGGTGCTGTTAGATGGTAATGAGACCTGGCCGAGTACCGACAGTCTGGCCAATAAAATCAGTATGTGTGAAAGGAGAATGCTGAGATACTGCTTAGGAATCAGTCTTAAAGAGCGCAGAAGAAATGAGGAGATCAGGAAGGAGGCAAGAGTAACACCTATAGCAGATATCATGAGAAAGAGGAAACTGGGATGGTATGGACATATCTCCAGGAGAGATAAGAATGAGGATATCAGTTAGGTCTATGAAATGAAAGTGACAGAAAGGAGGAGTCGTGGGCGCCCAAAACATAGATAGAAAGATACCATCAAGAAGGATTTGAAAATTTGGAGTTTGCAGACAGATGAGATCCAGGACAGGCCTGCATGGCGCAAAGCACTCCAGTCCAAGATTGATCGGAAGCAACCCACTACCCGAACAGGAAACAGTGGAGAAAGGTGAGAAAGGTGAGAAAAATTAGACCATTTAAATGAAGACCTTTCAGGTTGCATTTTCCTGTTTATTTCTTACTATGCGTACGTACATGTAAGAGGAGTTTTCCCCTCCCTGTTTACATCCATATAAAAATTCGACCATTTAAGGGGAGACCTTTGAGGTGGCCTTTCCCTGTTTGTTTCCTACTATAAATTCGACTATTTAAAGGGAGACCTTTGAGATTGATGTTTTCCTGTTTGCTTCCTACTTTGAATTTGACCATTCACGCAAAGATGTTTGAGGTTGCCCTTACCTCTTTTTTTATACTATTTATTCGACAATTGAATAGGAGTTTGCCCTTCGCTCTTTGTTTTCTACCACAATTCGACCATTTAATGGGAGAACTTTATTTTTGCTCTTCTCTGTTTACTTCTTACTTAAAAAATTCGGCCATTTATTGTGAGCTTGCCCTTTAAGCAGACCCTTAAGGTTACCATTCCCTGTGTATTTCCTACTACTAACTCGACAATTTAAGCAGAGACATTGGAGGCTGTGGTTACCCTTTCCTGTTAGTTACCTACTAGAAACACGACCATTTAAGCAGACCTTTAAGGTTGCCATCCCTTGCGTATTTCCTACTACTAACTCGACAATTTAAGCAGAGACGTTGGAGGCTGTGGTTGCCCTTTTCTGTTAGTTTCCTACTATAAACATGACCATTTAAGATGATACCTCTGAGGTTACCTTTCCTTCTTTTTCCTGCTATAAATTTGACCATTTAAGCAGAGAACTTTCAGGTTGCATTTCCTGTTAGTTTCCTATTATTAATTCTGCAATTTATTTTCATATAAAAGTTTGTGTATATTCTTGCCTGTCTGTTTCCAGATAAAAATTTTACCTCTTGGGCTCAGAACTTTGAGGTTGCTCTTGCCTGTGTGTTTCTTACTATAAATTCGACCAATTATGGGAGCTTGCCCTTCCTTGTTTATTTCCTATTAAAACTTTTACGGGGAGAACTTTGAGCTTCTCCATCCCATTTTATTTCCTACCATAAAAACGACCATTTAATCAGCGACCTTTGAGGTTGCCCTTTCCTGCTTTTTAATACCACAAACTGGACCATTTAGGATGAGATCTGTGATGTTTCTTGTTCCTGGCTTTTTTCCTGCTATAAATTCCACCATTTAAGGGTAGACCTTTGAGGTTGCCCTTCCTTGTATGTTTGCTACTATAAATACGACCATTTGAGAGGTACCTTTGCAATTCCTCTTCCCTGTTTATTTCCTACTACCATTTTGACCATTTAAAGACCTTTGAGCTTGCCTTCCCTGATTGTTTTCTACTATAAATACGACCATTCAAAGGAAGAAGTTTGAGATTGCTCTTCCCTCTTTATTTCTTGCTGTACGTTTGACCATTTAAGGAGAAAACTTTGAGGTTGCCCATCTTTGCTTTTTTTCTACTATAAATTCGATAATTTAAGGGAAGCCCTTTGGGTTGCATATCAGAGGACCTTGCCCATCCCTGTTTGTTTCCTACATTTGAGGTTGCCTTTTTCGTTTTATTCCTATAAATTTTAAGGAAAACATTCCAGGCTTATTCCTACAATAAATACCACCGACCTCAAAGAAAGACCTTTGAGGTCGTCCTTCCCTGATATTTTCCATCTAGAAACTTCGACCATTTAAGTGGAGACCTTTGAGGTTATCTTTCCCTGTTTATTTCCTAGTATAATTTCGGCCACTTAAGCAAAGACCATTGACGTTACACATCCCTGTTTGTTTCCTACTATAAATTCGACCATTTAAGGGGAGACCTCTGAGGTTGTTCCTTTCTGTCTGTCTCCTACTATAAATTCGATGATTGATGGGGAAAGCTTTGAGGTTGGCCTTTCCTTTATGTTTTCTACTATAAACTCGAGCATTTTAGGAGAGACTTTTGAGGTTGCCCTTTCCTGTTTTACTCCTACTATAAATTTATAGTAGGACCTTTGAAGTTGCAATTCCCTGTTTATTTCCTACTGAAAATTCGACCATTCAAGGGAAGACCGTTGACTTTGCCCTTTCTTGTTTGTTTTTTTCTATAAATTCGATAATTTAAGTGGAGACCTTTGAGGATGCCCTTTCCTGTTTGTTTCCTACTTTGATTTTGACCATTTAAGCAGAGACCTTTGAGGTGGCTCCCATATACCTTTCCTAAATTCCTCTACATTATCCTTGGGTGGTACTTCCTTAATTGTAATTTGATTCGTCCCTATTTCCCTATAAAACCTTTTCGCATCCGTTTGAAAAATCTTATTTTGCCTATAAAAATTGTGTGGCTTCTTAAACCTTCTTTGTCGCTTTGCCTTTACTTACATAATTTTTTAACTCTTCTTTTACACTCGAAATGTCGCTTGAATATGCGATCTTATACTTTCTCACAACCTTTCTGGCTTTTCTTGTTTTTAGTTTGCTATTTGTTTCAAATTCAGTTAGTATTGATATCTCGCCTCTGAACTTTTCCATTTCACTTTCATGCGAACTTTCCATTTTGGTTTTTTACGTTGGCTTTGTCTTCTTGGTCTCTCAGTCTTAACTCCAAGCTTACTTTCGATAGTTTTTGCACTTGCATATGAAATAGTGTTGGGATGGTCCAAATCTTGGTCAATGTCATCACAGAGTTCTTGTATAATCAAGTTTGCCATGGTTAAATTTTTTCCAGTGATTTTTTTCACTTTTATCTTGTTTAAGCTTTCACCCTCATCCATACTTATTCATACTCAACCTTTGCTAAATTTTCAAGAAACTCATTTTTAAAAACTTTCAACATCAATCTTTTCCTTTCTGTCGAGATTCTTTCCTGTTTCTTCCTTTCAACTAGTTTTGGTGTTGATTCTCGGACGGAGCATCCTGGCATTATTATCAATCGTGTCATATCGTACATTTTGATTTCTGTTATCTACTTCAAATTCCTCCTCAGAGCCTTGATTAATTGGAATGTCATCCAGCACTCTCAAGTTATCTTCTTCTAGACCAGATCATTACCTACCCTAACATCAACATCTCTGGCATTTATCCCCACAACAGCAGCTCGTACCATATCTTTAATTTGCTGAAATTCAAAATCATTTTTTTAATTTAAGATATCACATGTAACATTTGCTAATCGATTGCCGTCAAAGTTCATTCTCACTACCGGGTTACGGTTTCTCCAAGTAATAAAAGTGTTTTCAATGTGACTCCTTCTGGTTTTTCTAGAAACATATAGAAAGCACACATCACTTCTTTATAATCCTCTCTGCTCCACCTTTGGCGTTTTTCTTTAGTCATTTTCTTTGACGGTGTATTTCTAGTTGGGCCAGGTGATACCTTTCCATGTGTATGGTGACCAACAGAGTTTTCATTATTGATTTTCATTTCATTATTATTATTATTATGTTTTCTTCATAGCTTTTGCTCTGGCTGTTGTTATTGTCATAACAAATGACCAAGGGCTAGCAGAGATTCTTTGACTTCACATTTTCCAACACCTTCCTGAGTATCCTTGCAGTTCCCAGCAGAGCCGTTTTCTGCATTACACCTTTTTTCACATTTTGTGTCTGGCTGTTCTTATTGCCGAGTTATATGCTGACAGGCGGGTCATAACAAATGACCATGGGCTACCAGCATTTTCTTTCTCAAAATTCCAGTACTTTTCGCAAAATCCTGGTTGTTCCCAACAACGTAGTCTATTGAAGTACTCCTAAGGTGTAGTGAATCCCAAGCTTTTCAACCCACTTTTCAAATCCTTTGGTCACAGATCCCAGTACTCCAATAGTAACAGGAACAACTTCTACTTTCTTCAGTTTCCACAGTCTTTTTATTTCTCTTTTCAGATCTTGATACTTTTCTACTTTTTGTCTCCTTCTCTGCTACGTTCGCATCCGCCAGTACTGTTATGTCAGTGATTATTGCCGTATGTTCCTTCTTTTCTACCAAGACTAAATCTGGTCTTCTTGCTTCAATCACATTATCACACTGGATATTTGCATCCCACAACAAGTTTACATTATCACTCTCCAAAACTCCTTCAGGGGTATGCTCGTACCATTTCTTACTGATTCCAGTCCTCTTTTCTTGCATATATCCCAATGGATCTTTCTCGCTTCATTATCATGACACCTCTCGTACTCCTTCTGAGCTAACTTCTCGCATGCACTTACAATATGTTGGATACTTTCACCTATTGGGCCACACAATCGACACAGGGTGTTTCCAGCCGTTCTATCAATGTGATACTTCACATAATTTGTCCTGATGGATTCTTCTTCTTCTTCTTTCGGCGTTTCCCTTTTCAGGGGTCGCCACAGCGAATTGACTTCTTCCACTTGAGTCGGTCACGTGTGTCCTTCTCGGTCAACCCAAATTCCCTCATGTCATCTCCCACACAGTCGTTCCATCTCCTGCTTGGCCTTCCCTGCTTTCTCTTGCCAGGCAGCTCCATGTTCAGCACCCGTTTAGCAATGTGGTCCTCCTCCCTCCTTTGCACATGTCCATACCACCTTAGCCGTGTCTCTCAACTTTCCTGCGATATCACATGTCCCGATGGTGCCTCTGATCCTTTCATTTCTGATCATGGCCTTTCTTGTGACTCCAAGGGACCACCTCAGCATACGCATTTCTGCTGTTTGCATCTCTTCTCAAGACTCTTGGTTAGAGGAGCTCTCTCCAGTCTGTACAGGATCGCAGGCCTTACTACTGTTTTGTATAATTTTGCCTGATGGATTATTACCTGTTATTATTATTATTATTATTATTATGTTCAATGTTTCACTTCTCGACTTTAGTTCTTGATGTCGGTAAATTAACTTGAAAGCAGGCAGCAACAAGCCACCAAAGGTTTCAAGTTTACTTTTGCAGTCTCTTACAACGACAGTACCTTTCTTAGGATACGTACTGATCCTAACAATGCTGTTTTTTGTACAACTTCCATTTTGATGTTTTCATCGCAATCCTTCAAATGTGATTCAAGTTTCTTACTAACCTTTCCCAACGCACCTATAACAACAGGAATCACTTTAACCTTCTTTAGCTTCCATAACCGTGCAATTTCATCCTTCAATGGTTGGTATTTCTCAATCTTTTCCGTTTCCTTCACGTTTACTCTTTTGTCCCCAGGAATGGCGATGTCTATTATTTTAGCCTCTTTTGTTCTTTTATTTATCATCACAATATCAGGCTTTCTAGCTTCGATGTGTTGGTCGCATTGTATCATCATGTCCCATAACAGTTTGTGTTCTTCATTTTCGCTACAACCATCTGGCTTATGGTTGTACCACTCGTTGGCCCGTTCCAAACCTGCCGTACGACACATTGCCCAATGGACATATCTTGCCATATTATCATGACGCCTTTTATATTCTTTCTGTGCTAACTTGGAACACT
>RDPX01000022.1:4363977-4377643 GCA_003991215.1 Morbakka virulenta
AATGTGATATTTTAAATAGTTTGTTCTCAGTGATTGTTCCTGAGCACTACAAATCAACGCCTCAGTGGTACTTTTCAAGTCTCCCTTACTCAACCACCCCCAAGTCTTATCCCAATCAACGGCTCCATTCTCTTCTAAGAATTGTCCGTGCAATCTTTTCTCCTTCCACTCTCTCATCATCTCAACCTTTCCCTCTCTCTTAAAAGCTTCTGGGTCCTTACATTCTTCTGTTTTTAAAAGACCTTGATTTTTAACCATCTGCAGCATCTCCTCTCTACTATTTAAAACGTACCATGCCAAATTATTTTCTTCGGCTCTTACGCATTTCTCGACACTAATCAGTCCTCTTCCGCCTTCTTTCCTCTTTACATACAACCTTGCAACGTCACTTTTTTATTATTATTATTATTATTATTGTTATTATTATTATTATTATTATTATTATTATTATTATTATTATTATTATTATTATTATTATTATATCAAAGATATCACAGTCCAGCTGTTGAGCGGTGGCGTACAGACGTCTCTGTACGCGGCTCTCGTTTAATCACATTTTTGCCCAGTTATAAAATAGACCAAGTAAAATTTTATATAAATCGACTCGTCGTCGCACAAGGATTTTATTGGAAAATGTTTGAGTTGAGTTTTCGATATTTTTTGACATATCTGAATATGTAAAAGGAGGTAATTGGAAAACAGTTGCAGTCCCAATGGAGAAATTAACTTACCATCCATTAGGAAAAAACAATGGGGCCAGCTGTGCCGCTAATGTGACAACTGGTGTTAAATGTTCATGCGGTAAAGTATGTGAAGGATTGACAGGTTCAAGAATTCATCAACGGAACTGTGGGGTAATTTGTCAAGTGGAGAACAGCTTGAAATTAAAGAGGGAAAACTCCCAAGGTCAAGTGAACAACGGGAAATAGCTGACAGCTATTTTCAATCCATTTTTGCATCTGTTGAGTTGAAACCTTCGACTATTGACTACGTAATTAGATTTATGAACAATTCAGTTTGTGAATACTTCAAAGATACTTGCGGAAGTACAAATAAGAACTTCGATGGAGGGTTCTAAAGAAAATATCAAGACCACAAAGTTAACCAATTAAAAAAGGACTCAAACTCACTTTGAAAAAGCAACGTCTCAGTCATGGAAATCAAATACATTTCCCATTTGCTTCGTCAAAAACTGACTTCTTCCCATCACAATCACACTCTATCTAACCACGATAACCTCATCTCCAAAAACTCTTGGGGCTGCGTGAAGCGTGCTGCCAAAGAGCTCCACGATACTTCCAACCTTCTCTAAAGTCTGTTGCACCCATTACTTTTCAAAAATACTTACATCGACAGTTCCCAGCAAACACTTTACAATTCCATCTTGGATACCGTCTTTTGAAGAACCCCAGGACCCTTTCAAGACTGATCCTCCATCATATCAAAAACTTACATAAGTTATTCGTCGTATGACGTCATCTGCTTCACCATGCCCAGTAGATAAAATATCCATAATTTGCTTTAAACAATGTCCCTATCTACAGTCTTTCTTCACAGAAATAATTAAAATCATATGGATTTCTGGCGAAGTGCCTCCTGAATGGAAAAGGGCCTGTACGATTTTAATACATATGAGGGTAGCACCGATGACCCTTTTAACTTTCGACCTATTACTCTTGAAACCGTTTCATTAAGAGTTTTTACATCCTGTTTGCGTGGTTCTGTATTTAAATACCTGGAGGATAATAACTTCGTTGAACACCAGCTTCAAAAATGCTTCACTTCTGAGATCTCGGGTACTTTGCAACACACTGCAATGATGGCACATGTAATAAACAAGGCTCGCACTAATCAACGCTCCCTGGTCATTAGTCCTTTAGACCTAAAAATGCTTTTGGTAAAGCTCACCATAACCTAATAACATCTGCTCTAGATTATCATCACATTTCTGGGAAAATTAAGTCTTTAATCATCAGTCTTCACACTGACTTTACAACAGCATTTATCACTCATCGTTTGACAACAGAAGCCATAACAGTTCGTCGTNTCTGTATTTAAATACCTGGAGGATAATAACTTCGTTGAACACCAGCTTCAAAAATGCTTCACTTCTGAGATCTCGGGTACTTTGCAACACACTGCAATGATGGCACATGTAATAAACAAGGCTCGCACTAATCAACGCTCCCTGGTCATTAGTCCTTTAGACCTAAAAATGCTTTTGGTAAAGCTCACCATAACCTAATAACATCTGCTCTAGATTATCATCACATTTCTGGGAAAATTAAGTCTTTAATCATCAGTCTTCACACTGACTTTACAACAGCATTTATCACTCATCGTTTGACAACAGAAGCCATAACAGTTCGTCGTGGGGTTTAACAAGGAGATTGTCTTAGTCCATTACTCTTTAATATGTGTTTTAAGACATTTATTCAATATACTAGGGCTGGAAAATACAACCAATTTGGTTTTTCACCTAACGATAAAAACGACCGCATCTTCAATCCTGTACACTGGTTTCATTTTACAGATGACGCTGCGGTCATTACAAGCGGAGAAAGAGAGAAGCAGCTTCTTTTAAACTGTTTTACTCGATGGTGTCAATGGGTCAACATGATCATAAGGGCTGATAAATGTGCCACATTCGGCATCAAAAAGTTCACAAGATCTCTGCAATTTCAATCCAAGGTTTTTATTAAAAATGAAACTGTACCTCCTGAGGCCATGGGAGATGCCTTTAGCTCGGACGTTACTTTGACTTAAAAATGACCAATCAATCACACAAACCCAAGCTTCTTTCTGTTTTACAAGCTCTTTATAAACAAATTGATAATTTACCTATCCACCCAAAACTCAAACTGCGCCTTTATAGTTAATTTGCCCTCCCGAAGGTTTTCTGGTACCTTACTGTTTCAAATGTTCCTTGGACTTGGGTGGCAGAAAATCTCGACAACCTGGTCTCTAAATACATACGCCAGTGGCGTGAACTGTCTGTAAGTGCCACTCTTATGTTCATTATTCTTTCCAAAAATCAATTTGAACTCAACTTATTGCTATCTACCACAAAACTTCTACAGTGTCAGACTGTCACCCGTAACGCTCTGAAGTCCTCACCAAATCATAATGTCCGAACATTGTGGAAAAACACAAGGAATAGTACCAAAATACAACATGATATTTATAAAAACCCAAAAGAAGTTTTGAAAGCTGTGCAGATAGAACACAAGGAGCATTAAAAAAGTCATCTTACTACTCAAGGTACTATTCTCTCATTTCTGTTTGACAACGCAACATTAAAATATAACAAGTTTTGGTCTGAAGTACAAAAAAAGCTGCCCAAAAATATATTTAGCTTTACCATTCGTTATTTGAACAACACCCTTGTAACTCGTGAAAATCTATCCAAATGGAACCTCAGTCTATCTTCTTATTACTCTTACTGTTTGGAAGCAGAAACCCTTCCTCATGTTGTCTCTATCAATATAGAAGCAAAGAATATCGCAAATGCTTACAATATCGACAAACGAGCTGAGCAACTTGCAAGCACTCCTGCTTTCATCACTTTAAAGGACCACAAAGATAATTCCGAGACCAACCACTACCCTGCAGACTGATCAACTCCTACCAGAGCAGCCTCGATTCAGTCAGCAAGACAATCCTCGACCGCATAAAGTCAGATTTACGCGGATCACTCAATCTTAACCAGTGGAAAAATACTAAGAACGTTATTGAATGGTTCAAATCGATCGAAAACACTAGAATCGTGCTCATTTATACAAATGGACGTTGAAGATTTTTACCTGCCCATTTCAAAACAATTGCTGGATGAAGCCATCGATTTCGCAGAACAATAAACCACACTTCAATGATATAAATTTACGTAACAGTTACCACTGTAGAAAATCACTTTTGTTCTTCAAAGACGAAGCATGGAAAAAAACTCCATCAACGACTGCTCTGAGGTCACCATAGGCAGTTTCGATAGCGCGGAGATATGTGAACTAGTCAGACTTCTAATTTTACACAAACTTTCGAATCTGAAGAACAAAAGCGACATACGGCTTTATCGTGATGATGGTCTAGTGATTTTACGCAATTCCAACGGCCCATTCACTGACAGGATGGGAAAAATATCATTCAGATCTTTGAAGGTACCAATCTGCAGATAGAAATAGCCACTGGACTCGGTTCTGTCACCTTTCTCGAAATAACTATGGACCTACCTACTAACTCGCTTCGTCCGTACAAGAAATCCAATGACTGTCTTCTCCATGTAAATAAATCTTCAAACCACCCTAAACAGATCCTTGACCAACTACCGAAATCGATTTCCAGGAGACTTTCAGAAACCCCTCAAACAAAGCAATCTTTAACGAATCAAAAACCGCCTATGAAGATGCATTGAAAAAAGTAGATATCACGATACCAAGCTGAATTACAATCCGAATCCCGTATCTACCAGAAGGAGAAGCCGGCCAAGAAACATCATTTGGTTTAACACGCCATTTAGCAAAAATGTGTCTACCAACGTTGCGGCAGATTTTTGAACCAAGTTGCTAAATATTTTCCACCATCAAGCTTTTTAATCGCAACCGCGCGCAAGTGGGCTACAGCTGCACTGATAATGTTAGGAAAATCATCAACTTCCACAATAACAAGATAACATCGCCTAATCTATCAGCGAAGTTACCATGTAGCGAAGTTACTGCAAGAAAAAAAGGTAAATTCCCTTTGGACGGTGACTGTAGAGAAAAACTAGTCAGAAGAAAATTCACATTGGATTGACCGAAAAAGATTTCAAGAAAAGATATAACGGACATAAGCAATCGCTAAGAAACAGAAACAGGTACAGAAACAGCACCATCCTTTCATCGTACGTATAGGACCTGAAAGAAAAGAACATCAGCCCTACTCTGAAATGGTCGATAATCACCCACGCGCAACCCTATTTAAAAAAATTTTAAAAGTGCAGCCTCAGTTTGCAAGAAAAATTCGACACTTGATTACGCTAACAAAGAGGAACTGTTAAAAAAAGAGTAGTGAACTCATTGCAAAATGTCGACACTTAAATAAATTCCTGTTTACTAATTATAAATCAAAGGACATGGTGTGATAAAGCAATTAAATCTTTTTAATACTGCATGTACAATTATACCAATTAGATTAATCCTATGAGGGTAATTTGATATCTTTTGTAATTTATTCTTGTTATAACAAGATACGCTACAGAAACATGTTCATTTTGTTTAGCTGGCGATTGTGAAAATATGAAACTGACAGTTCTAAACTAAGTTTTGTTAATTTTTATGTCGTTCACTATATATATTCAACAAAAGAATGTCGACCTAAATTAATTAACATATCGAAACCAGGAGCGCTTCATTTCCGATGGGAGGGTTGCTGATCCAAGTAAATATGAATTGAGGAGTCAACTCAATATGCAGCAGACAAATGCTTTTACTTGACTTTGCCATAGTTGATGATATGATGATCACCTGAAAAGATCGGCATTTTTTAATTAAACGGCAGCTTCCACAACCTAGGTTTTATTCCAAAGGAAGATACAAACATAAGTATCGTGTAATGGAAATTTACCGATAATGATACCATCACACTTAAACATAGTCTTGTGTGATAAAGGCTGAAGGCCTCTGAAATCGAGTGTACACACCAATCATGTAAGACGTATGTTGTGTATATTGAGAGGATTAGTAGGGTCAGGCAAAGCTGATTTCTCTCACCTTTCTTGTTCCTGCTGGCCATGGACATGGTCAAGAAAACTTTGACATCACAGAGAAGAACGGCATTCAGTCAACCCTCTGGTCCCAACTGGATTATCTAGTCTTGGGAGATAAAATGTATCTACCAGCTCACAACCAGAGTCAGATTCAGGAAAAAACAACAACATCGTAGCAAGAAACTCAGCGCTTAGTCTAAATCTCATCGTGGCAAGAGCAAGATCCAACAAGCACAACTACTATCACTATGGAATGCAAAGCGCTGGAAGTGGTAAACATTTTAAATTATATTGGTAACATCATGGGAACACAAGAATGAATATACGCTGATATTACGACCAGCATCAGCAAAGCTTTGGCTGCTTGCCTCCACCTCAGGAATATTGGAAGCACCAAAGACCTGTTAGTGAACACCGAAATCAACTCTTTAATACCACGTAAAATATATTCCGTTATAAGGGGCTAAGACGCGGGGCCCCACACTTATAACCATGGAGAAAATTCAGACCTTTTTAAACCGCTGTCTACGTACAGTTCTCTTTACACAGCCCTCATATAAAATCCCCAACGAAAGAGGAAAGGAGGCCGTCGAAGAAATAATTGAAGATAGGACTTTAAGGTACTCAATTGTCCAAACTGAGAGGCTGACCTAGGATCGAAACAGTTGGAGGTGTATTCCCAGCGGCCTATGCCTCAGCAGGGGTAATAGAGATAAGTAAGTAAGTAAGTTCTCTTTTTTCTTTTCAAACTAGTTAAAATGTATATTACAATTAAAATCCGGCTCTTATCAAAAGGGCAAAGATTCTGAAAAATAGTATATTACAATCAGTAAGACAGAAAATATAATTTAAAAATAATTCTATTTTTGGAAATTCATAAAAGTTTAGACAATTTTTACCGTGCCTAAAATACTTTGTTGCTGAAGTCTGGACACAATGTCTCTACATTCTTTTTCATTAAATCCCATAATAGACAAACTCATTTCAAAATTTCTTGGAACAGTTCCCAGCCCTCCTATTATCACTGGCACGAATGAAAACTTGTATTCCATATACATAAACTGTAGCATTCGTAGTAAAGGGCCATATGCGTTTTCTTTCTCGTTGATTTTTGTTGCAACGTTAACGTCAGCTGGGCAACTGAATTCTACGACTTGGCACGTTTTGTCGGATAAGTTCCAGACAATTAAGTCTGGGCATTTGTATTAGACTTTGCCAGGCGTTCGTAAAGGGACGTTCCACCAATATTCATGTTGCCCATTCCTCTCAATAAACTGGTCGCCATACGTTACTTTTGTCTCAAGGTTATGTTTATTACGCAGTTTTTCATACCATAAAAATCCAACCGGATTTTTCAAATGTTGTACATTCAAATCAGACTTCAGGATCTATTTTCATTCAAATGACACATTTATTTTTCTGACAGCTTACTGGATAGACAATGAGTTCATTTTGAAAAGGTCAACGCTTAATGCAAAACATTTCGCTAAAAAGAAACTTGTGTCATCATTGAATCTGCTTTCAATCAAATCTTAACAAAACGCTCTATAGATCATGGATAAAATACACATAATTGTCTGTGATTGTGCCTTAAACACACACTTGGTCAGCGATTTACCGAATCGGAACGTGTGCATTTTTTTATTCACAAACTGCAGCTTTGCACTAATCATTCCATTTTAAGACAAAAACCATTTCATAACAAGTGTGCAAAGGCAAAGACGTTTGGTACTGCATTTAAGAACATACAATTCGAAAATTAAGCAAAACAACTATTACTTCTTGTACAAGACATGAAGACAAGATGGAATAGCACACTTTGCATGCTGCAGCGACTGCGTCATCTTTAAAGCCTGGACAATTATGTATTTGCATAAATGCATATTTTTTTAGGAATATTTTTGTACAAGCTCTGATTTTTATCTTTCTTGTTAGAAGAAGGCAAAAGTTTTTTTTCAAATCCATAAAATGAATATATACCCTTTTGGTTATGGGATAGTGCGTATTTTGGATAATTTAGCATTTGGATGCATATTTCTGCATAATTTGACAATAAAATCCGAAAACAAAGTGAATAATTCAAATATCCTGTCATTTGGTCTCTCCTACATATACAATGAAAAGTTTGCATCTGTCTGTGTTACCAATATAACTTGATAGTTTCGTGCTGATGTAATACGCAGAGCAGATCAACTTCACTTCTGCGTGGGTTTGTTTATGATTTAAGATGATTAACGAGCGTTATACTTATAGTGCTTCTAGGTACAACTATATACATTTTGAATAGTCGGACCAGAATTTTAAGATGCACTTAGGACACCAAACTTTGCCGTTGACAGGCGTCAAGTTCTTTGTTTAACAGATTATTACATCCACAGAACCGCGAGAATTGAAAGCAAAAAGTCGTACATGATCACACCTTCTTCGCAATTATGCTGTAAATAACGTAAATGTTGTTTAGAATAACCTGCTGTTTCAAACACGTAAACTAAAAGCTTGTGGCGAAAGGAACTGATTTCAAAACGCCAAACCACTTAGAAAATTGGAAGTAATTATTTACAATTATTAAGCTTGTACAAAATAACAATTATCGCGTTTACTTTGGCTTGAGGTCATTTACTTTGTGGTCGTAGTTCAAGATCTGAGAAGCCGCAAATAACGTCTTTAAAGTTTGGTCGGAATAGCTATATTACAAAGTTTTACATCAATTAGCCTACAAACAATTTAATTCTGAGTTATTTAGGTTTTGCTTCTCGCGCAAGAATTCTGTGTATATCGAATCATGCCAAAAGAAAAGTCATCAACTGCTGTACGTCTACGTGGGTATGTCAAGGAATTCGGAAATGTTTTTGCTGTGTATGGCTTAGCTCTCTTTTGTACAGCCTGCCCAAAGACTTTCGCTACTGAGAGAAAATCTCAAGTTCAGCAGCATGTTAAGTCAGCCAAACATATTGCCAACTTTGAACGGAAATCTGGTAAACAACAGTTAGATTCCCAAAGTATCTCAAGCCAAAGTGAAAATGGTATCGCTGTCGGTAGCTCCAGATCTTCAATACCAGATCGCTTTTCATTAGATCTATGTAAAGTGAAAAATACAATTTTTTGCTCTTTTCTAGAAAAATACTGCAATAGATCTATTCCAGATGAATAAACGTTATGGAAGAATTACTTGAAAATTGCTTACAACCAAACATTGACAACTATTAGGAACACTATACGTGCATCAAATATATGAATATCTGTGGATGAAAGTACAGATGCTACTGGTAGGTACGTTGCCAACTTCGTTGTCGGTGTTCTCTCAGTCGAGGAGGAAAAATCACGCAATTGTTTCCTTCTTCACTCAGACACACTTGAAAGAAGTGACCATTCTAACATTGCAAAATTTTTAATCAACTCGCTAAATATTCTTTGGGCTGATGGACTGCATTACGATTGTGTACTTCTAGTCTTATCTGAAGCTACTGAGTACATGTTTAAAGCAGTAGGAGGTTTGGCTGAAATATTAAAAAAAATAGGTCACCTCACTTGTCTGGCGCATGGACTGCACCGTGTAGCTGAAGCTGTGCGTGCCTCATTTCCTGAGGTGGATAAACTTGTAAGTTCCGTGAAGAAAATACTCAAAAAGTCTCCCCACCGACAGGCAGTTTTTAAAGAGATGGCGCCACACCTTCAACTTTCTCCAGAGCCCGTACTTACATGCTAAGGGACCTGGCTAAAGGCTACACAGTAATATTGTGACAAGTGGCAAGTCGTCAAGGATATAGTTTCTACCTTCGACTGTAATAGTGCCACTGCAATTTCAGATTCTCAAACACTGTTTCAGAATGACTCCGTTCGAGCTAACTTAGCCTGCATCTAAGCTCACTTTAAGGCTCTACCATCAGTTATTGCGGATTTGGTGCGTCGGTGTTAACCATTGGAGCAGTCATTGGATGAAGTTGAGAAATTCCAGCATGACTTGCATATCCCTGATAGCACAAGCATGCAGTGAAAAGCTGCTGAGCGTGTGAAAGAAAAACCCTGCGTACGAGGATATTTGTGTAATTTCGGATATTATTCGCGGTTCAAGAGTAGAGATGGTTGAAGGATTCAGTGCTATTGAAGTTGTAAGTTTCAAATATACACCAGTCACCAGCTGCGACGTTGAACGCAGCTTTTCGAAACTGAAACAAGTGTTATCAGACAAGCGACGCTCATTGACTATGAAACATCTCGCCTGTATACTCGTTACCCTCTGCAATGCATGAGGTTGGTTATATTTAGCTATTCCCTGCGATCTTAGAGAGCTTTTAGTGCATATTTCCAGGTCTTCATCGCAAATTTTGAGGTTTTTTAGAGCATTTTTATGTGCATAATTTGGCTTTTTAGTGCATAAATATTCGGGCTTTAGTCATCTTAGGAGCGCTGTGCAATTGGATGCAGGGAATAACAAAATACCCATTCCCACTGCCAATGAATGGCAACTGATGGCAAAAGCACTCCGACTTGCAGTTTTTTTATAAGGCAAATAAGGGAATTGGCGAAGAGCGTTCCATTTCATTATCCGCCATCCCCGATACCACAGCATTGGAACGATATTTGTTAAAGTGCACTAGAAACGAAACTGGTGTAGCGGATGCGGCGAAGAGATGTTAACAGGTAAACTACGAAAAAAAAGCCGAAGGCATTCTTGACTGGAAGTTTACCTATCCGTCATTGTTGCAGAAATGGAAAAATAGCTTAAAATGCTTGTGATCGAAAGAACGAGGAACATGAAAAGGATTTAAAGACTTTATAATCATATAGAAGACAGGGAAATGGTTTATATATTTCTAAACATTTACAAAATTAAAATGACCACCACTGGTTTTGATAATAAAACGAATAAAACACAATTGTGGTTGGAAAAAAGTAGAACGGGTAAACTAATAACACTTTTCTTGGCTCCATTTAAATGATTCTAGCTACTTCCCAAATGAGAGCTACCGTCGTCTAGCTCCAGGAAGAAATGCTGTTGGTACCCTGCAAAAGATTTTGAAATACTGCTGGATTTTAAAAGCAACTAACGAGGAGTCTTGCTTCTCCAATGGTTACATGTGTGGCTGACTAATGGCCATTGCGTGTCCAAGAAGAAAACAAATTTGAAGATTGTGAGCGACAAGTGTATTATTTTTTTGCTTTATTATTTATTCATATCGAATGTACGCTTGTGTACGCATCCTCAGAATTTCGATCTACTGTCGTGTGCAAACCCTTACACGTTTGAAGCCTCGGTACTAATGTCCATTTAGCAACAGAACAAACACTCTAAAAAAATTACTGCAATGAACTTTGACATATATTTGGTCTCAAATAAGAAGGACACCTAACAAACGTTAGTGTTCTACAAGACGTAAGAAATTTGTGTAGTTTGTTCAGCCTAATAAAGAAACGTCAATTACAAATATTGGTCAGACAACAAGAGGAGAAAGTAATAGTCTAGAAAACACTACTATATTGGGACAAGTTGAGGTAGAAGAAGGAGAAAAATGCAACCCTTTCCATAGGTATTTATTTAAAAATCCACCAAAACTCAAGACCTCTAAACTTCACTTCATTTAGCTGCAAACAGCAGAGAGTGAAAAAGACTATTGTGATTGTCACCAACAACCGGTTACAGGTTAAGCGACCAATCAGTAGTCAAACCTGATAATTGTAAACTATATGTTATTTTCCACTTTAGTTACCATCTCCAGCATAGTTAAACCCTCTTCCACCGAGGACAGTGAAAAAAAACCTGTTGAAAGTAAGAGATTTGAACCAAAACCCGAATAGGGCACTAACATGAAAGGGACGGAGCTCAAGTACAAAACTCACTAGTGGAGAGGGGAAAGAATTCTCTGATGGTGCAACACGGGTGCAAGAATGAAATTCATCCTTCCTGCTGAAGCAAAGACTTTACCTGCAAGTAAAGGATGTTTGGATGAAATAGTGAAGTGAAGCAGCCAATCCTTTAGAGGGTAAACGACTCTTTCTAGCAAGTATCTTTCAGAATGCAATTAATTAAGAAGACCCTAGTGGAAAAAAGATTCCAGTAATAGGTTTATGAATTTTTTCTTAATATTTGGCAATTTAAGGCATTTGTTGCCTGTTCTACCCATCTTGATTACACAGTTGTCTCAACTTCATGTACTTTCTTATTTGTTTTGTTCAGTGTTTACAATAAATGTATGTAAAGCGTGATAAACAAAGCAAGTCCGTTTCTTCCTTAAGGCCTAATCTAATGAGACATTATTCCCAACGTATATTTCGAAGAGTTTAAGACAGTATCTGAACAAAAGAGATAACTGTCCACAATAAATTGTAAACGTTAAAAAAATGATAAACCGTATCCTTGGGTCTTGAAACAACAGTTCCCGAAATGCTTTTCTTTTCGATGACTTTAACCCGTTAGTTAACAGGTAGCCGTACCAATGAAAGGACCTGATAATTAACCCCTGGCAGCGCAGACAATCAGCGCGCGTTATTCAGACACACCTCCCTCTGGTCCAGCCACCTATTATTTCTCGAGACACGCAGTCCGATCATATCAAATCAGTCACCAGCACCAGTCCTACAAAAAAGTTTTTTTGCGCCAATAAATTATAATCAAACGAAAGAGCATTTATTCCTCTATTCTCTACTGATTCCGAAAACTGGTCGAACTCACATCAAAAATGGTTCCAGTATTGTTTTGAATCCTCACACCATTAATATACTGCTCTCGGCTGTATAAAACGCCTCTCTGGCGCTGCCTCAGAGCCGGTTTGTATGGCAAATACGTTTCCGAAATGTCGTCTGGAAGACAGGCTAAATTACAGGAAGACATGTTTGTTTGTCTCGAAATGGTGTAGCGATGCGCGTGCACCTCGGTAGGCGGAGCGACATGTAGGGGTTAATTACGGACACTACACACAAAATATTTTATCTTTATATTGTCATCTGTTATCATTATGATCCGGTGGCAATTGTTTATGCTTGGCTTCTTCTTTCTTATGTGGTCAAATAATAAAGCCAATAATGTTTGCTGTACTTCCGTGAACAACAAATAACAACGGAGTTGTGAAATCCTGATTCCAACGATCAACTCCTCGACCATAAAGTATACATCAAAATAAAACCGTGACTCCTACGAAAAAATCATGATCGCCCAACAACTCAAAATTCCCTCCCGTCCCAATCTCTCACCACGTGTCCGCCCAAAAAACCGCCACACAGAACAAAGGAATCAGAAACTCACATTCAATAACAATAAAAATACAATCATACAATATCACACTTAACAGACCACAGTGGACTGTTAAGTTGTTGCGTTTACCGACCAGATCCTTGCTAACAAAAGTTCTCATAACAAAAAAGGTTATCTGGTAATTTAGTACAGCTCAAAAAGTAACATACCCAGCAATTTCGACATAAGGTACGGAATAAATGCTGGGTTGATGCACTGTTTATTCTGGGAATGTAACAGGAAAACTGTTCTCTGCAAACTTGCCCCAAATCAATCCACCATCACGCTACAAATGCAAAGGTTTAAGCTAGTATCAAACGACGTGCTGAAAGTAGTAATGTCATTAGCGCGTTTTCGAAAGCAAAAACAGTATCAAAGAGAAAGAAATTATGCCGTAATTTCATATTCCATGCCATAACTAGCTTTTAAAGTCGTATGTTTGTCCATCAATAGATTTTCGCTTTATTTTGGTGACTTGCTCATAAATGGAGATTTCCTTTCTGTTGGTGACTTGGTCATAAATAAAGTTTTGCTTTATGTTGGTGTCATGTTCCTAAACAAAGTTTTGCTTTATGTTGGTGACTTGTTCATAAATGAAGTTTGCTTTATGTTGGTGACTTAGTCATAAATCAGGTTTTGCTTTATGTTGGTGACTTAGTCATAAATGAAGTTTTGCTTTATGTTGGTGACTTGGTCAT
>RDPX01000022.1:4378373-4392440 GCA_003991215.1 Morbakka virulenta
TAAATGGAGTTTTGCTTTATGTTGGTGACCTGGTCATAAATGAAGTTTTGCTTTGTGTTGGTGACTTGGTCATAAATGAAGTTTGCTTTATGTTTGTGACTTGTTATAAATGAGTTTTGCTTTTTGTTGGTGACTTGGTCATAAATGGAGTTTTGGTTTATGTTGGTGACTTGGTCATAAATGGAGTTTTGCTTTATGTTGGTGACTTGGTCATAAATGAAGTTTTGCTTTGTGTTGGTGACTTGGTCATAAATGAAGTTTGCTTTATGTTGGTGACTTGGTAATAGATGGAGTTTTGCTTTATGTTGGTGACAAGGTCATAAATGAAGTTTTGCTTTATTTTGGGGATGTGCTCATAAATGGAGTTTTGCTTTATGTTGGTGACTTGGTCATAAATAAAGTTTTGCTTTATGTTGGTGACTTTTTTATACCTGAATTTTTTAGTTAGTAAAAGTTGCACCACTACAAGTCCTAGAAAAGAAAGCTATAGCACTATTATTTGTAACATTTCATGGTATGACAGAAAGAATCGTTTAACACAATCGACAAACAATGAGGGTAATACCTGCCATTTTGGAGGGTAAAAGGGTATATTCACCAAAAAATTCATAGAGGGTGTGGCTAAAGTTTATTACAGGATAGTTTGGCTTTGGAAATTTTTTTTAAACTAGGAGCTACTTTCTCTAAATACTGTGTACAAACCATAATGCAATAGCTAAAATCCATGCAATTACATGGGGGAAATACTAATCAAATTGATTAGTTAAAAAAGGATACCAGAAACCTAGCTCCAAGAAATTTAAAAATCTTCTTGGAAAATATCCCAGTGAATTAAAGTGGCTTGTCAATTTCGTCTTGATATGGTTAGTTACTCATTTTGTAACTGCAATTAATTTTAACTTGTTTTCTGGTAAATCAGATCCCTTCATGCAACAAAATGGAAAACTACATCTTTTTTTTCAAGTAGTGCGTGTCTTTCAACGATTTTTACTTTAGATACAGCTCTCTGCTCTTTGGCTTACTTTTTCATTTAATTCATACAGACGATACTGCTTTTCTTGATACTGCTTTTTGAAGTGAATTCCAGACCTACTCTAAAGTTAAACTCATTGTACTAACAATAACAATTAAAACTCATGATCTTTCACCAAAACTCATTGTTATCATTGCGGTCTAATGTAGCATGACTGTCATAACAGGGGCGGATCTAGAAAAAAAATTGACTACTCCTAAAGTGCCGAATGCAAATATTTCCTTAATCACGCTCCTTTACTTTGCAGAAATACCCATTTTACATCCATTTTTCAACATAACACCCATCCTTCTTTAAAATGTTACCCCTTTTATTCTTTTTAGGCTTTCCCTTCCATCGCAATTTTTCTTGTCAAATTATTATAAAATTGAGGGAGGTTCACTGTTTGCGCAAATCCTGCATCTGCATTTTATGGGGTATACCACTGCCCTGAGTATTTTCATAGCTGCAGGAGCTTTTTCATCTCACGAGTCGCGGTCTTTGTTTCGAGAGGCACTTCTTCCATTACTAAACGGATTAGCCTGAGAGGATAAAAATTACCGTCAGAAAGTTCTTATACTAAGGAAGTACAGACAGCCTTGCATAGAGTCATTGGAGCCAATTATGAGGAATTAAGGGTAACCCTGAAACGACTAAACTAATAAATTTCTCAAATGTCAAGAACACCAGTCAGCACCTGGGAAGAACTCTCAGACAAAACAATATCCAATAATCCTCTTTCACAACACCTAAATTAAGGAAGATATTGTCCAACCCTAAGCACACTGTCCTACGTTAAAAGAGAAACAAAATAGTTTACAAATTACTTTGTAATGATTGTCCTGTGTCCTACATTAGTGAATCAAAATGCTCCACGGGTTAAAGAAAAAAGGCGCACAAGCGACGTGTTTAAAAGGTTGACATTAAAAAGTCATAAAATAGTCGAATAATGCTGGATACAAGATCACATCTTTGACCAGGTTAATAAGGAGATCAGGTA
The DNA here is from genome assembly GCA_003991215.1 of Morbakka virulenta. Classification (NCBI taxonomy): domain Eukaryota; kingdom Metazoa; phylum Cnidaria; class Cubozoa; order Carybdeida; family Carukiidae; genus Morbakka; species Morbakka virulenta. The sequence goes on from RDPX01000022.1 coordinate 4,380,386, forward strand.
TAAAACCAGTGCAATAAAAAGAAAAATTATAAAATATTCAATTAAACACAATATACAAGAGATAGATATGGGACCACTTCTCAAAGCAGCTTGATGTCTATCACTAGGTAGGTGTTACCCATACCGAAGTATAAAAGCGTAGTACCCAATCACTTTAGCACCCTGGTGAAAGGAGAAGTATCTTTGAAATCGTAGATAAAAAAAACCCTCACGACTTGATTACTAACGTCAAGAATTTTCAAGCTTATTTACAGCTTTTTCGGAATAAAATTGGGAGAAGGAAGAAACCAGAAAACAAAATAATTTCAAAATGTAAAAAGACAATAACTAAAGTAAGTCAGTGCACTGAATCCTTTCTTAGCATGACATATTTGCTCCGTGCAACAACGACATGTGTCATTTCACCGCGGATGCAACTAAACACTTGCAGTTCTACTTCAAAGACCAGAATTTGATCACATTAACAAACTCAGTTTGCAGATAACAACAGTTAATTTTGTTAATTTCTTAAAGTTTTGTTGGTTCAAAGTTATTCTTGTAACAAAGGCGGTAAAAAAAAGGTCATTACTTAGCTCCAACAAATCAAATAAAAATCTGCTGAGATTAAAGTGAGAAATTCCATAATGACTAGGGATAAAATTGTTTTCATTTATGCTTCAGAAGTTTCATAATAAGACTCACCAGACTTTGTGGATGGATCTTCATCGAAGTATCCAAAAGGTTTGAGAAAAAATGTCCAAGATGACCCTTGAGAAGTAGTTGTAGGTACATCCTCGGTATTGGGAATGTGAAGACCACCTGTAGTTATCCATGCAACCAAATCTTCGTTTCTTAAATTTTCATTATCTTTTATCATTGAATCAAAGTTGAATACAGGTGACTTCATATTAAATTGATTAAACAAAGAAGTGCCAAAGGGCTCTTCATCTTTACGTTTGGTTATAACCAACTGGTACTTTGTCCAAGCAGCAGCAGGTACCGGAAAGAATTTTTCTGGATATAACTGTTTTACCATATTTATTGGGATAATTCGATACCCCTTAGGTGTATTAAACATATTTTTCTTGCCTTCGTTCATAATAACGTAGTATTTAGGATCATCAAAATCGTATTTAATAGCAGCATCTTCTTCACGTTTACGAATATTTCGTTCAATCGTTTTCATAAATCTTTTTGTTCCTTTCTCCCATTTGTAGTCAACTTCTTTCAGTTTTACGTCAAGGGTTTGAAAAGTGTTTGCTGTACCTGCAATATCCAGATCAACTTTGTGTAAGATAAAATGATCATGTATTGGTCCCAAGGCACCACTCATTGTCCTGTACCCATAAGGATCTTCGACGTTGCTGTACGCAGTATGGAGCGCATATCCTGAAGGTGTAGTTCTAACTTCGATGACACCATTTTCGTGAAGAATATAATCAATAGTGTAGTCGTAATTATAGGGCGTTGATACAGTTCGAATGACTATGGCACGATCTACAAGACCGTCCAAAAACCAGAGGCCTTCCACTTCCATACCATTTTTAGAGAATTTCCATTCTCTGTGGCGTCTTCCGGTAACTCCAGTATTCAGTTCGAAGATGCAAATCGAATTAAAATGTTTCTGAGGGTTTTCTGTTCCATAGAAATGAAAGGCATCAACATAGACAGCTGTTTCTGGACAGTCTATTCCCTTGATAAGCTCATATGTTGACCAACCCAAACCCCAAGTATTATCCAAGAAATAGGAAGTCGACGGCTGAGGACCATAGCCTGAATAAAATGAAGCACCTTCTTGAAGACTAATTTCGTAGGCTATTCTTTTGCCTCCAAATTTAACATCGTAGAGAGCTAACCCACCTGATGTTCTCTGCGCAAAATGAAATGACCATTCTTTGTAGGTGACGTGACGACCTTGCACTAAAAATCTCCTTCCATCTGGTTCAATAAATGTTGAACCTCGTGTCACACGCTGTCCAGTGTGTGACACTCTTCTTTTTAATGTGGAGCGTAGCAGCTGCTCATCAGTAGGAATTGGGATCTTAACCTTTTTCAAGGCTCCTTGTCTGTATTTTGTGACAAGATCGGATATGGAAGAAAACTGCTGAAAATTGTACATGACCTGTAGAAACAAGACAGTAAGAACAACAAAATAATTTCAAAAATCTTGCTGAAGCAAATACTATATAATAACAAAATCACGTTGTAATGACGTAACTGAAACTCGAGGAGAAACCAAGTCCAAGTGGATTGTTCAAAGATACTATTATATCGCAGGTTAAAGGAAAAATTGTTTTTACATTATGTGGTTGCCTGCTTTTCTTCTAATTTCTATTTTTTTATTGAGCCATACATTGATTCAGATGCCACAGTAATGATATTTGATCTCTGCATGTACGTACCTTACATGCCACTAAGATAAGGTCAGTGTTCCCAGTAGGTTTAAATCAAATCAAGGGTTAAGTCTATTTTTTTAGTCTGTTCCTATCAAGTGATAAGGGAAGCTTTCCGTAAACTTCAGGTGAGAAATACAGATCCATTATGAATATTTAAAGACAAAGACAAACAAATAGAAAAAAAAAGACCGTTTCAACAAAAGAAACAACAAAATGATGAGATGACCAAGGTGGCTCCCAGTTAGCACTAAAACTGTTAAGACAGGACATAAGATTTTGAACTAATAAGTTGTATAACTATCTTAATGGAAAAATCGATAAACGGTAAGGGAAGGTATTTAACGGTCATTGAGAAGGTTTGAAAATCAAGAGTCATGTAGGCATGTCCATGATTGGTAACGTTAAGTCAGCAGTTGATTCATTAAGAAATCTCACTAGAAGTTAAGAGTAGAGAGAAAACGGGGACTCGTGTTTTCTTGATGATCAGACGTACACAGAAAGCATAATTAACTTTGTTTACTAAATCTTTACTAGAAGTGAAATTGCACACTATTACATGCTAATTNTTTCTTAAATTTTCATTATCTTTTATCATTGAATCAAAGTTGAATACAGGTGACTTCATATTAAATTGATTAAACAAAGAAGTGCCAAAGGGCTCTTCATCTTTACGTTTGGTTATAACCAACTGGTACTTTGTCCAAGCAGCAGCAGGTACCGGAAAGAATTTTTCTGGATATAACTGTTTTACCATATTTATTGGGATAATTCGATACCCCTTAGGTGTATTAAACATATTTTTCTTGCCTTCGTTCATAATAACGTAGTATTTAGGATCATCAAAATCGTATTTAATAGCAGCATCTTCTTCACGTTTACGAATATTTCGTTCAATCGTTTTCATAAATCTTTTTGTTCCTTTCTTCCATTTGTAGTCAACTTCTTTCAGTTTTACGTCAAGGGTTTGAAAAGTGTTTGCTGTACCTGCAATATCCAGATCAACTTTGTGTAAGATAAAATGATCATGTATTGGTCCCAAGGCACCACTCATTGTCCTGTACCCATAAGGATCTTCGACGTTGCTGTACGCAGTATGGAGCGCATATCCTGAAGGTGTAGTTCTAACTTCGATGACACCATTTTCGTGAAGAATATAATCAATAGTGTAGTCGTAATTATAGGGCGTTGATACAGTTCGAATGACTATGGCACGATCTACAAGACCGTCCAAAAACCAGAGGCCTTCCACTTCCATACCATTTTTAGAGAATTTCCATTCTCTGTGGCGTCTTCCGGTAACTCCAGTATTCAGTTCGAAGATGCAAATCGAATTAAAATGTTTCTGAGGGTTTTCTGTTCCATAGAAATGAAAGGCATCAACATAGACAGCTGTTTCTGGACAGTCTATTCCCTTGATAAGCTCATATGTTGACCAACCCAAACCCCAAGTATTATCCAAGAAATAGGAAGTCGACGGCTGAGGACCATAGCCTGAATAAAATGAAGCACCTTCTTGAAGACTAATTTCGTAGGCTATTCTTTTGCCTCCAAATTTAACATCGTAGAGAGCTAACCCACCTGATGTTCTCTGCGCAAAATGAAATGACCATTCTTTGTAGGTGACGTGACGACCTTGCACTAAAAATCTCCTTCCATCTGGTTCAATAAATGTTGAACCTCGTGTCACACGCTGTCCAGTGTGTGACACTCTTCTTTTTAATGTGGAGCGTAGCAGCTGCTCATCAGTAGGAATTGGGATCTTAACCTTTTTCAAGGCTCCTTGTCTGTATTTTGTGACAAGATCGGATATGGAAGAAAACTGCTGAAAATTGTACATGACCTGTAGAAACAAGACAGTAAGAACAACAAAATAATTTCAAAAATCTTGCTGAAGCAAATACTATATAATAACAAAATCACGTTGTAATGACGTAACTGAAACTCGAGGAGAAACCAAGTCCAAGTGGATTGTTCAAAGATACTATTATATCGCAGGTTAAAGGAAAAATTGTTTTTACATTATGTGGTTGCCTGCTTTTCTTCTAATTTCTATTTTTTTATTGAGCCATACATTGATTCAGATGCCACAGTAATGATATTTGATCTCTGCATGTACGTACCTTACATGCCACTAAGATAAGGTCAGTGTTCCCAGTAGGTTTAAATCAAATCAAGGGTTAAGTCTATTTTTTTAGTCTGTTCCTATCAAGTGATAAGGGAAGCTTTCCGTAAACTTCAGGTGAGAAATACAGATCCATTATGAATATTTAAAGACAAAGACAAACAAATAGAAAAAAAAAGACCGTTTCAACAAAAGAAACAACAAAATGATGAGATGACCAAGGTGGCTCCCAGTTAGCACTAAAACTGTTAAGACAGGACATAAGATTTTGAACTAATAAGTTGTATAACTATCTTAATGGAAAAATCGATAAACGGTAAGGGAAGGTATTTAACGGTCATTGAGAAGGTTTGAAAATCAAGAGTCATGTAGGCATGTCCATGATTGGTAACGTTAAGTCAGCAGTTGATTCATTAAGAAATCTCACTAGAAGTTAAGAGTAGAGAGAAAACGGGGACTCGTGTTTTCTTGATGATCAGACGTACACAGAAAGCATAATTAACTTTGTTTACTAAATCTTTACTAGAAGTGAAATTGCACACTATTACATGCTAATTCTCGTTTCTCATAGGAAACAACCAAATGATAACTACAGAATTTTTTCAAAGCTTGGCGGTACTTTAGAAACGTCTATTTTTGCAAGCTTGCTGTCCAGTTAAGTCATGCTTTCCCATTCACACCTTTATGTCTTTATCCTCCTATAAAGAAGCAATGTAGATGCTAACAATAAATAATGTTTTAAAGTAATTTAGCTTTGTAATCTGTTGTTTAGGTAGGCCTTGTGGTACAAAATCATGCTTATAAACAAAGCTTTTAATTAGATTTATCCCAGAAACCCCGAGAAAGTTTCCCGGGTCAAGGTTCCTAAACCACACTTGAAAATAGTGTTTTTCACATTGTGATACTACTGGTATTAATAACGGTGCTGTTTAATAGAATAAAGCAAATGTATACAATTATTAATATCTTAATGCAGCGGGTGTGGAAAAAATCAATTAAGAAATGTTACCATCTTTGAATTACAAGAATATCAAAAAGCAAGACAAGGCATTTTTCTTTGATTTTTAGAGCTGAAAATATATAGAGAGTAAAGGTATTTAGGCATGGAAAAAATCACTAGGTTAAGATTGCTATGATAATCAGAACTTAAAGCCAATTGATCTATTCAGTATACTATCAAGAAAAAAGTACCATCACGAGCAATGAGAGGAATTAAAAATAACTTCATAGTGAAAACATTAATGCGTGGTACATAAAGGGATTTTTTAATCTTCAAAAGACATGGCTATGTTAAATCTTAAACTAAGTCATGTCAGCATGCTTTTAGCTATCTGATTTATCATAAAGTCATCGATACAGTGAATCATTTTATATTTGTAGTACCTAACAAACAGAAGACGTAGTGGCCAAGACATAACCTATCGTCAATGAAACGCAATAACCTTGGAAAGGTACAGATAGTACATGTAGTAAACAGTGAGGGTTCTATTGATGGCCAAAGCTGGAAACGCATAGGAAGATATAGTTTAACTAAAGAGGAAAAAATGACGGAAGAGCATTCATTTCGTGCAAACACATTGAACAAATGGTACCAAAAACTCGTAGTTAACCAACAGCTATTGTGAGATATTGTACTTTTGCAACAGTATTGTTGCAAAATTACAATGTCATCACACTATCTAAAAAACGATATCTGTTCTGTGCTCAAAGCAGACATACTCAAAAGGTAGGGTTTATAAATAAATAACCTTTTTTATGTTACATAATGATGAAGATTCTTTAGGTAACAACATAGGTGTTTGCTGGTTTATACATGCCTTAAAATGTAAAGATATTACTCTCCAATAAGTATGGCGTGGAGGCCATTGTTTTCAGTTTTCAGTCTTGATGACTAGAATGTTCTATTCTGTTTCGAAAAATGACTGGTTATTGGAAAGAGCTTCTGTTAATTTTCACCCAGTTCTATTTTCTCCTGGCTGTTAGTAAACCAGTTTCGCAAAATATATGGGCTAATAATCTGCAAGGCTGTCGGGGATGTGCAGATGTGAAAATCGAAAAGATTTCCTCGGGTCGAAAAAAAAGGTGATGCTGATGACAGAGTCAGTAAAGTAGTACAAATAAACAAGTGATTACTTTAATGTTCAGATAACAAGGTGATAAATGATGATGATTAATGTTGACCATAATTTAATTGATAATGATAATGATAATGACGATGGTCATTCAGGAATGGAAGTTAACTACCTCTGTTAATAGATTGAAAATTTGATTATTGTTTAAGACCCTTTATTGAAACAAGGGTTATTAAAAAATAACTCATCATGAAATGTTTAACAAAAGCACTGATTTTCATTATCAGAGCAAAATCTTTACATTAACATTAAATAGATAATAATTACTTCGATACTGATATATCTATCTATCTATTTATCTATATCTATATCTATGTATCTATCTATCTATCTATCTATATGTGTGTGTGTGTGTGTAGGTTGAGTAGAGTGAATTCTTATTTGTTAGTGGCAGTGAAAAATAGGAGCACATGTACACAATGAGAGAGATTGGGGATGTTGTTGGTAGGGGAAGGGGTATTGAAGAAAAGGCAAAGATGAATTTTACTAATGATTTCAGTCTAACTATTCCCAAAAAATACGCATTATTTGATGAGATCTCATAACCCCACCAGTGTAATATTCATTTCACAGTTTACCTGATCAATATTCCACTTTGATTCATTAGGGGAAGCAATATCTATTCTCATTACAAATGGAAACGGATTGGCAAATAAGCCAGGAACATTGCGAAAAGCTGTTATCCACAATTTCCTGTCTCCAGCTTTTGATGTTGCAGGTATTCCATTAAACGCTATTCCTAAACAACGATCACTGCAGTTATTTGCCCAATATCCAAAACTTTCCCTTAAAATCTGATAGCATTCTCCAGTTGCCTTGTTTACAACACCCATTAAAAACCCACTATCCAAGGAAGTATGAATCCTACTTTCAAATGGTATGGAATCCTTAGCTTTAGTGTAAATAAGTTTTTTATGATTTGTAGGTGTAGGCAGTCCTTCAACAAGGTATTCTTCAATAAATGGTATTTGCCTTTTCCCATATGAAATGATAACACGTGCACTTCTTGGCGGCTTTCCTTTCGAATTATCAAGATGATCAAGAACTTCTGCCTTAGCAGGTAAATAGTGTTCTATTAAAACGATAAAATTATCACTCAGCTTTGCCTTTTCAAAAGGAGTAAGGTCTAATTGCTTTTGCTTCAGCATATAGTCCCTCACAGAAATAATTTCCTTCCCTGATAGATCTTGAAATACAGTTGGATTTTCTGGATGATCAAGGCTATCTGTGTTGCCAAGGGCAGATTTTTGACTCCATTTGTTTGTTCCTTTGGACTCGGTCTTTACCTTGCTCAGGGTTTTCCCTTGTACAATAAGTCCAATAATCAGTACTATGATAAAAATAATCAATATTCCCAATAGAATTTTCCAAAGAAGTGGAACTTGGGTTTTCGGTTTAATTTCAACTACAAAGGAAAGAAAATTTTATAAAAAATTAAATGTTGAGGAGTAAATTGTTAACATAAAACGTGCCTTGTGTGAAATTTCGAACAAATCCTTATTCTGTATGATACTGGGTCTTTCATTGATGGAACCCCTAGCAAACAGTGGGCCCATTTTTTGTCTTTCACAGATTCACATCTATGAAAGACCCGAAAGGAAGCAACATATCAAGAAAAAGTGGGGCAGAAAGCATGCAAGACACCATAAAATGCAAGACATACGGATCGCCCCTCCAGGATCCTCCGTAGGTAGCCCCTTCCTCTTGGGTTGGTCATCAGCCAAGGCTCAAGCATCTCGAGACCCCTGTCCTGCATGGTTGGGTCCTATAGCCGAAGATCCGACGACGTTGAGACCAGAGCTCTACACTTGATCTTGGCCAAAAGGCCGAGAAGCGATCTGAATGATACCATACAGGTTTTGGAAGTAATTCTCCAGGTAAACTTCAATCTAGTATTTATGTTAGTGCCAAAATCCAATTTCTTTCTGGATTATTGTACCAAAATATGTTTTAAAGTTTGCCTTTGTAATTGTATCCTGTAAAGTATATCTATATTTATAAAGTGGCTTCCTGGTCACTAAGACCATTCTCTTAAGTACCAAATTTTCAAAAGTGCTAAGTTAAAAATTTATGCTCTTAGAATTTCAAAGTTACTATTTATTTTACTATTTACTATTTTCTGCCAAATCCAAGTCCCTGTGAAGGGCACCGTCTGAGCCCCAGTTACTGGGGAAAAATGACATTAAAACAAAAAAAATTAAAAAAAATTACAAGTTTCATTATTTTATCAGGTACGTGTGGAAAACAATTCTTTTCAGTCATAGAAAGTGTGAAATCAGATAATTTATTCCTGCTGAATACTTAGTGCAAAGTAAACCTTAGTTATTCGAAGTCTTAAAGAAAACTTAGTTAAGAGAATGCAAAAACTATGTGCTAATCGATGCTACAAAATTGAGACAATTTTTAAAGTTATGGTAATTGTAGAGAAAATAAAAATTTGAAAATATGAGTTTTACCCATCACTTTGCCGTAACAAATTAATTACTCAGGAGTGCAATTCATTCCAAAACAAGTTTGTAAAATAATTCCTTTTTAACTTAAATGACAGGGGAGAGCTGAACGGGACTTGGAATTCAAATAAAACCACATAAGTTTATTGAAATATTACACCATTAAAAATAGTTATCTAAACATTAATGTACACGACAGACAACTGTAACAGAATGAATGCGCTTAGCAGTGGAGTATTAATGTTTTTACCTAAGTAGATCTGGTCCGTTGCCAACGTACTAATTTGTGGGGGTTTTTTTGTACAAGGCCATGAGATAAAATACGGAAATCCCGGATTGCGCAATGCAACTGAAACCAGAAAATAATTGCCAGTCTTTTTTACCATTAGATATGCATTTTAAAAATTATATTTTAACACATCCGTTCTGTATGCTTTCTTTATATACGTTTATTTTTGTTTCATTTTCCTTTTTTATGTTATGTTGCTCTTTCACCTAAATATTGCAATCGCTTACCATCACTTTTTTTAATGAATATTTTATTTCGATTTTTATTAAGGTTATTTTTATCACAACTCTTTATTGAATATCGTTTGTTGAGGTTCGCTGGTTCTTTTTTCCCCCTCATACTGTGAAATACTTTACGTTTGTCAGTTGCATTGTTTGGGGGCTAAATTGAAGGGTTATAAAATGATTCGGTCACCCGCGCACTAAAACAGGTTTAGAAACCTCATCAGTGAAAATTTTCTTTTCCTTATTCTGAATTTCAGCCCTAGCTAAACTACCAAATGAGGGTAATTGAACATCATTCTTCTTCGTATCGCACACTATGATAAATATACGGTAATTTATCTTTCTGGGTTGTTATGATCACGTTTAAGTGTTTTGTTATTTTCTGTCCGTAATTTTCTCTACATTTATATGCCCCGATCATATAAACTCTCAAAACAATACACTCCTCAATATTTATATTTAACAGGTAGCAATAAACGAAGCAACCACACCCCGTCAGACGACTGCACATGTCAAATCCTATTCTGACGTCAGTGACTGGAAACTCCCGAGTTCACCCATTAAGACGGCGAAATAGACATTTTCAATATGTGTTACGAAGTGTCTATGTTGCTGGTAACCGGTGTGATGAACAAAAAACTATTCTGCCGGTGAATATTTTCATTGGTTAATGTTAGTTACGTGACTAAATTTAATCAGTTTATCTGCCTAACCGCCAATTTTAATGTCAAACAAGCGCCATTTTCTGATTCCGTCGTTGTCGTCGTAGTCTGTAGATCGTTATCGACCTTTAGTGACCTCTCTGACCAGTTTTCGCCACTTTTCGCGATCCTGACATGCGTTGTTAAGTTCTTGCCAGTTCATATTCATTATTGACTTCACCCCATCTATCCATCTTCTCGGTGGTCTTCCTCGTCTCCTACTCCCTTCAACCTTTCCTTGCATGATTAATTTCTCCAAGTTGTAACCATCTCTTCTAGATATATGACCAGTTTTCTTTCTGATTCCAGTTCACGGTAAAACATGGCTGGCCATGAGTGAGGTCGATTTTACACCTTGAAAAGGCCAATAAAACACACAAAAAGTGTGTTACTGGAAAAGAGATCATAGGACTTTGCAGACTAAGTACCATAGGACGTCCTTTACAGTTTACTGAGTTATCTGGTCATGGGTGAGGTCGATTTCAGACCTTGAAAAGGTCATTAAAACACACAACACGAACGTAGACGAAATATAAAACAAGAACTATACAATAACGACAGATCGCATAACAATTGCAAAGTTATATTTGCCTAAACGGGGCTAAATTTCTACATCACTATGTTGGCTGTTGTTGGAAAGGAAAACACTCCAAATTGAGATATTTCAAAAACAAAACAAAAAAACGTTGCCAGATCGACCAATGAAATGTTAGTTACACCTGACAAGGCAAAATAGGTTTTTTTTCATTTCACCGGTTACCGGCACTATAGAAGCTGCCTTACGTATTTGCACGAAACGTCTGTTTCTTAAACAGATTCTCACATGTTCTCCAAAAAAACATGAATGGTACTTACGAATAAAACGCACTATAATCGAGCTATTGGTTGCACTACTATACATAGGAAAAAAGAACTTTAGTTCAGTACAGTAGTGAAGTACAGATAATCTTACTAAAGTGAAGTACAATCTAAAATCGCCTTACTGGTTACTTCATCTTCAGCCGGATCACTTGCTGTCTGCTGATATACTTCGTTTTTCATTTTGGATTCTGTGTTCCGCTTTTCATAGAAAAAACAAGTCACATTGACTCAGTAGAATAATCAGCCCAGAAAACAAAGAGCATCTCCAGACTTGATCGCTCAACACCAAAGAACAAGCCGAATAAAATCCTTTGGTTCAGCAAGGACAATGGATGGAAAAGGAACTTGATACGTCAATTTGAAAAAAGTCGTTGTTAATCCGATACTGATTATGCAACTGTGGAAATGTAACCCTGGGATGAAACAATTGAAAAATTCCAAGTTTTCCATTTGTGGGATTTTTAATTAACTGATCCCACTGTTGGTTACCTTGGGTATCAGGAGAACAAATTTAGGAACCAAAAAAGCTTTTTCAACAAGCATTCCACCCAAGTTAATTACTGAAGGTATCAAGTGATCGGCAGTTGGGATAAAAGTTATCATTACCATTATTTTAGTATTTTACTACTACTACTACTACTACTACTACTACTACTACTACTACTACTACTACTACTACTACTACTACTACTGTGAAGACAGGAAGGCTCGAGCAGTCAAACAGTATAAAAAACGACAAAGATTTATTTTCCAAGTGTTTTTATAATCACGAACATGACTCCATTAAGACATGGAACTAAAGTTAAAAATCTAACTATAAGTGTGCTGTTTCAATAAAAGGCAATGCGGAATTACGTGAGAAATTAACCAATGAAAATTAAGAATAACAGGAAAGTGACCA
>RDPX01000022.1:4416904-4470060 GCA_003991215.1 Morbakka virulenta
CCCTCCGTAGGAAGGTCCTTCCTTCTGGGTGGTCATCAGCCAAAGCTCAAGCACCTCAAGACGACCGGTCCTGTGTGGTTGGGCCCTATAGCTGTAGACCCGACCAAGGAGAGACCAGAGCTCTACACTTGATCTTAGCCAAAAGGCCGAGAAGCGATCTGTTGTTATTGCACCTGTCTTTGCGATATTCTCAGGATGATTGGTGAACAATACATCAATTGGGGCCATCCATTTATTACATTCGCACTGAGGGAGGAGGGGTGTATCCTAAAATGCGAACAAAAGCAAACAGGGGAAGTGGGGTTCACAAAGTGAGAACGTCCACATTAACAAAAAATTTTTGTTCACAGTTTTCACAAAGTAGTGACAGCGAAAGACAGATGTGCAGGTGTAATAATTCTTATCTGTTTTTACACATTTATTGTTTGTTTATCTGGAATTACTTTCGTTTGCATTCGGCTTGTATCTAATTATAATTGCTTCCATTTCTCACAACAATAGCCTCGCGATAATTTTTTACTTTTCAAATTTAAGTACGTGAGCTTCCATAAAAGACGAATCAATGATATAATTTTTAACTTACCGAAATGACAACAATCAACGACGGTCAAAAAAAGTATAACGTGCGTTCGCACGGGGGATACTTGCTTGCAAACAGGTGCGAACAAAGGGGAGGGGGGATTGAAAAATGGCCAATTTCATGCAAGCGTAACAAATGGATGGTCCATTATGGTAGCAGTGCTTTCTGTTATTCGTGCAGGTTGGTTAATCAATTGCTTAAATCTACTTTAGCTGAAAAGTGATTTTATTTCGCGATGACTTTCGGGATTTGTTTAATCACAGTTAATGTCACCGATAGTCTTGGGTACTTACGTTAAACTGCATCTAGGCAGAGTGCCGGGGTCGTCTGTGGAGTTAGTAAGCCCAAACTAACTTCTATAAAATGCAGACAAGTGACTGTAAAGCACTCTGTGACTGGCGGGTGTTCGGCGCCATAAAACCGAGCGGGTCCCTACTGCGTTGTAGGGGTTCCTTTTTTAGTCAAAGGCCAAGAGAGTAAACTTCTAATTCAAATCAACTCATTGCCTTGTGAATCGGTCTTAGCTGACCAAAGGATAGGCCACCACTGAAACTATGGTTGGTGTCAGGAAGAGCATCCAGCCATAAAAACCGCTGCTACGAACAACACGCCTGTGTCTACACAAATCCAGAATAATGCTAGAGCGTTCCCCACAAGCGACTCGCACTGGCAACCCCGACTGATGCAAGAAGTGGACAGGGGGTACCATGGAAACCGTGGCCACGTCTGAAGAAGTTAGCGGAACTCAAGTTTGCCAGCTGGAAAGTAGGACCCATGACTTGTAGAGGAAGAGAGATAGCCGAAGTCTGTAAAAAAAGAAACATCGACATCTTTTGTGTACAGGAAACCAAATGGAGTGGAAAGAGTGCAAGAGAACTGTTGGAAGGATACAAAATATATTACAGTGGACAAGGGAACAAGAGAAATACCGGTGTGCCTCTAAACATTGTTTCAGCATATGCACCACAGTTAGGAGAGACAGGTGAAGAAAAGGAAATGTTTATGGAGAACTTTGAGAGATACCTGGAAGCGAGAAGGACCTTGTGGGAGCTGACCTAAATGGACATGTGGCCAAAAGATCAGATGGGCACCAAAGAGTGCACGATGTGAAAGGATATGGCTAGAGAAATGAAGAGGGAGAGAGAATCTTAGAATGTCGCTGAAAGCCTCGAAATGGCAGTTATAAATATCTACTATCAAAAGAGAGATTAACGTCTCATCACATAAAAAAATGGGCAACATGCTACACAGATTGACTATGTGATTATAAGAAGAGTGGACCTGAAGAATGTCAAGAACTGTAAGGTAATTCCAGGAGAGGTAACTGTGGCACAGCATAGACGCCTTTATGTAGTGCCTAAGATTAGACAAGAGAAGAAACGAAGGCCCAAAATTTGGAAGCAGATCAAGATATGGAAGCTGAAAGGAGACAAGACTATTAAGTTCCAAGAAAAAGTGAAAGAAAACAAATACCAGGAATAGAGACAGCTTAAGAAAACTGGGAGTCAATGGAAAGTGCTGGAAGCAGCGGAAGAGGTATGTGGTTCCAATAAAGGACGACGGTACCAAGGAAGGGAGACATGGTGGTTGAACACAGAGGTGCAAGAAGCTATTGGAAGGAAAAAGATAGCCTTCAAGGGATAACAGAGTGATAGGAATGAATTTCTGAGAGACGAATATGAAAAGACCAAGAAGGATGCTAAAAGAGCTGTGGCCAAGGCCAAGGAGAAGGCATGGAGGGAATGGTATGAGACGAAGGAGACTAAGGAAGGAGAGAGGATGATATAGAAAGTGGCAAAACAAAGAGAACAAATTAGACAGGACATGAGAGAGGTATCTGTGATAAAAGACAAAGATGGAATCTTACTGATAGATGAGAATGAGATTAAGGAAAGATGGAAGGAGTACTTCAGAAATCTGTTGAATGTGGAAAATGAGAGGGAACCACTCCAGGAATGCCCACCGGTTGCAGGCCCGCTACCTGACATTAACGAGAAGGAAGTAGAAGAATGGGTGAAGAAAATGAAAAGCGGGAAGGCAACAGGGTTCTCTGGACTACCAGTGGACTTATTAAGGTACCTAGGCAAGGAAGGCACCCATATGGTCACGTCACTGCTGCAGAAGGTATGGAACGAAGACAAAATGCCAGCCGAGTGGGAACTAAGTGAACTAGTTACCATTTACAAAAAGAAGGTGGACCCACTGGATTGCGGGAACTTCAGGGGCATTAAGCTCCAAGAACATGTTATGAAGATACTGGAGAAAGTAATAGAGAGAAGGTTACGTGGAATGGTACCAGTAAATGATATGCAGTTTGGCTTTAGTTGAGGTAAAGGAACAATGGACGCTGTCTTTATTTTAAGGCAACAACAGGAAAAGCATCTTGAAGTAAATAAGAACCTTTACTCCACTTTCGTGGACTTGGAGAAGGCATATGACCGAGTTCCTGGAGATCTGGTGTACTGGTTCCTCAGACAGCGAAAAGTCCCAGAGAAACTTATAAGTATGGTGGAAATCACATATCGAGGAGCACGGACAGTTGTGAGAACAATATATGGAATAAATGATGAGTTTACTTTCAGAGTCGGTCTGCACCAAGGGTCTGGACTAAGTCCCTTTCTCTTTATTGTGGTACTGGAAGTCATTAGTGAGGACTTCTGCACAGGCCTCCCATGGAGGCTATTGTTTACAGACGAATTGGCGGTAGTGGCAGACAAAGAGAAAGAGCTGCAGAGAAGATGGCTGAGGTGGCAGGTTGAGATGGAGAGCAGGGGTTTGAAGGTAAACACCAAAAAGACTGAAGTCATGGCAAGTAGCAGGAGGGATGTGATACTAAACATCAAAGACAAGAGCAATGCTAAGCTCAAGCAGGTCTAGGAGTTTAAATACCTTGGAATAATCGTAGACGCCAGAGGAGGGTTTATGTGGCAAAAAGAGCTAGAGTGGCAGCAGCATGGAACAAGTGGAGAGACATGTCAGGTTTTATCAGTGACAGGAAGGTGCCTAGGAAACGCAAGGCAAAGCTTTACATTACAATAATACGACTTGATCTCCTGTATGATGCAGATTTGTGGACAATGGGAAAGAAGGAGGAGAGAGTACTAGAAGCAGCTGAAATGAGGATGTTAAGAAGAATCAAAGGCGTAACACTGAGGGACAGAGAAAGAGGTGCTGACACCAGAGCAGAGGAGAATTGGGAGTGAGTGACATCAATGAAAAGATCAAGGAGAAAAGAATGAGATGGTATGGAGATGTGAGGAAGAGGGAAGAAGGACACCAAGTAAAAGTGGCTCTGGAAAGTATAATACCAGGAAGAAGGCCAAGAGGAAGACCAAAGAAGCAATGGATAGATAATGTAAAAGAGGATATGAGCTAGTTTGGCGTTCATCAGGAAGAGGGCCTGGAAAGAGAAACCTATAGGCGGAAGACCCGGGCGGCTGACACTACAATGCCGGACCAGCAGCCATAAAGGAGAAGAAGAAGAAGAAGAGGTTAATATCACCGATAATTATCGTTTCTTTGTTCTCATTTTGTACACTCTACAGTTTGTCAGTGATCCGTAGCAAAATGTTTCTCAACAGATGTTTCAATGAATCAGGGGGACGGTACAAAATTCCGATTAAGAATTTCTTTGCATTTGTGAATGAAATTTAGAGTCACATAAATTCTGAATCATCACATTCTAAATCTTTCCTTCTTTTGTACAGTGTTCCATCTCGGGTATAAGCGCCAAGACCACCACCAGTTTGTTTTCGATTTTTATATTCAAAGCTGTAATCCCCTGACTCAACGTCAACAATGTTTTCTTGTGATAAAATGTTTCACTGAGAGAACGTACGTTGACTCTGTTGTGAAAATAATAATAAATCCTTGCAAATCAGTGTATGTCTGAAACCAGCCCGGACAAGGTCCACGACCTCCACAAATTAATAGCAGTAAATATATCATGTTTTTCGTTGAGTGTTTATAATTTCTTTCTCGTTTTGTAGCCCATAAACGTGAGCATACGAACGAGTCTTCTTTTCCAAGAGAAATACTGACTCCATCAGGGACAACAAATTTAGGTTTCTACAAAATATAGTAAGTCAAAACAAGAAAACCAAAAGTTGCAGCATCCAATGGTAAACGTTGTTAAGGTATTCAGCGAGACCAATAATAGATGTTTTATAAGATAGCTTAAGCTGGATCATGCCTCTTCCTCTTCCTTTGACTCTGGGTACGTACAACCCGTCAACATCTGACTTTGGGTGATGCATTCCATTACATGTTAGCTGTTTCCTGATTTTTGTGTATAATTGTTTAAGCTCATTCATATTCCAATTAATAACATTAAAACTATAAGTAACAACCGGTATTTCCAGTGTATTAATTGCAGTAATCCGATATTTGGAGTTCAGTTTTGTTTTCATAATCACTCTCACCCTTCTCAATCACTCTTTTCTCATTTTCTTTTTCATAATTGCATGCTGTATGCCACCACCCCCATCCACTCCAAGATATTTGTACGTACTTTCCTATTCAACTTCTTTTATCACTGTTACATCATCTAAAACAACATTTTCAGCAGTAGTCAACTTTCCACACACAAACGCCGCCTTCATACATTTATCTAGCCCGAATTTCTTTCCTTTGTCATTATAAAACGACTTAATACTTTTCAGCAATCCTTCACGTTTGCCATCATTGTGAGCGTATAACTTTACGTCATCCATGTGAAACAGGTGGTTTATTTCCCTATTATTGATCTTGTACCCAGAGCCTGTGTCATTCAAGATTTTAGAAAGAGAAATAAGCGCAAGACAGAAAAGAAGAGGGGAAAGTTAGTCACCTTGAAATATCCCACATTTAATTTTCATGCCATTTTAAGTAAGGGTTCCATTATTATGAGAGAGAGTAAGGTTTGTTTCCGAAAGAGTCATGCTAGTTTTTTAAAAATTAATGAGTACTGGAGAGGCTTTATATAGTTCTGAAGTTCTTAGTGTCGAAGAGTGAGGTATACTATCGAATGCCTTTTTGTAGTCAATCTGGGCTGTACGTAAGACTTTATGTTTCGAGTAGGAATTCTGTAAGATCATCTTGTTAACGAACGACTGGTCTTTACATCCATAGGAGCCCTTACAACAGCCAAATTGTTGAAGAGGAAAAATATTTTGTTCGTCCTTTCTGCGAGAACAGAGGTAAAGAGTTTATGGGTAGTAGAAAAGCACGTAATAGGTCGATAATGTTTCGGGTTATAAGTATCTAATTTTTTTTGCGAAGCCATGTTGGTGCTAGGTCAGGAGCTATTGTAATTTTTTTGAGATTTGCTGCTAATTTGGAGTGAGCAGAGGAGAGTGCATTCAGCTGAAAGTTAGGTTATTTATCTTTCCAGGTGATTTCCATTTCTGTGAATTCCTAAGTGTGTCTTGGACTTCTTCAGTTCTAACATTCTCTCATTCTTGCTCTTGTAGTTCATCATTATCGTTCACTAGCTTCCGTATCCATTCAGCGTCTTCGTTTTGTATTTTCTCACATCTCCGTATTAATTCCCAGAATTCTCTGACCCTCTGTTCTGTTGGTACCTCTTCTACGGATATACTATCTTTGCCTATTTCGCGGTAAAATTTTGTAGCGTCGGTTTTAAACATTTTGTTTTGTCCGACAAATTTATTGCGTTTATCAAATCTGCGTAATCGTTGGGCTTTTGCTTGCAGCTTTTGTTTTAATTCTTCCTTTATCCTTGGAATTTGATCCTTCTGTTCGACTTTATACTTTCTCGATACCTTTTTAGCTTTTCCAGATCTATTTGCTCTATCCGTTTGTAGTCCCTCCAGCAGTGATATTTCTCTCCTAAAGCACTCTTTCTCCTTTTCAATCTTAACTTGCCATTTTGGGTAACTGGATTACTGCTTTTCCTGGTGTTATTTCTCTTTCTCTTAGTCTTAAGCTCACATTTTTTTTGAATCACTTTACCTGTTGCATACATCAATTCATTGAGTTCAGTAAGGTCAGGATCTATCTCACTGTATATTTGATTAAGAGTAGCATTGGCTACTTCAAAGAGGTTTTTTAGAATTTGTGTGTATGTCTTAACTTTAATAACGCTTCTCTCTAAGTCATGGGGGTGTAGTTTACTTTGGACAGTTCCTCAAAAATCACAGGTTTCATCTCCAGTAACTCTTCTTCATTAACCAACCCTACCACCCCCCCTCATTTACCTGAACATCCTCAGCAATTGCTTCCACAACCACACCATAAACCTCTGGAAGCTTTCCTCCATCGTCATTCTCATTACCTATTGGATTTTCAATATTTTCGTTTGCAATCGGCACTCTGGTATCATTTTTTACTCGTTCCTTAATTTCTACTAACTCGGCATAACATATTTTTTTAATTCATAATATACCTTCTAACGTTTGTTATTTTGTTAGCATACATAATATCTACTTGTTTCTTTCAAGCCGATTCGAAAAAGTATCTTCAGTATTGTTAGTTTGGGGCCTTTCTAGCCCAAAATAAAAAACAGTGCATCACTTTTTTATATTCTTCCCTGGTCCATTTCTTTCGTGTTTTCTTTTGATTTTGATTTTGTTTAGGTGGTGAATCGATAGTGCCAGGGTTGGATGTAGCCCCATCCTGGTGACCATGTCGATCGGGTTTTGGAGAAAAAGTAGACCTTGTCGCAGATTTTTTGAAATCCTCAGCCAGGTCACTCNAGGAAGCATGATCCAATCGGACGGTAGATGCGCAAACGAGATCAAACGAAGGATTGCTATGGCGAAGGAGACTTTCCAGCGCATGTCGAAAGTGCTGAAGAACTCGTCCATACAAGTAGGAACCAAGATAAGGATAATGAAGTGTTATGTTCTTCCTGTTCTGACATACGGCTGTGAAAGTTGGACAATCACACAAGAAATGGAGAAAAGATTGAACGCGGTCGAGATGTGGATGCTGAGAAGGATTTTGCGAATCCCATGGACAGATCATATAAGTAACGAGGAAGTACTGCGAAGAGCCAACTACACCAAGGAAGTCATGAGGACAATAAGGAAAAGGCAGCTGTCGTTTTTCGGGCATGTAATGAGGAAAGAGGGCTTGGAGAACCTAGCAATAACCGGAAAAGTACAAGGGACGAAAGGAAGAGGAAGACCAAGACTCAAGTATCTGAAGACCTTGGCCGCAGTGACCAGCACTACCGAGGAACAGCTGTTGAGGAGAACAAGGGACAGGAACCTGTGGAGAAACATGACCGCCAACGTTCTGGAAGGACACGGCACCTGAAGAGAGAGAGAGAGAGAGAGAGAGAGTGTATGTCTTAACTTTAATAACGCTTCTCTCTAAGTCATGGGGGTGTAGTTTACTTTGGACAGTTCCTCAAAAATCACAGGTTTCATCTCCAGTAACTCTTCTTCATTAACCAACCCTACCACCCCCCCTCATTTACCTGAACATCCTCAGCAATTGCTTCCACAACCACACCATAAACCTCTGGAAGCTTTCCTCCATCGTCATTCTCATTACCTATTGGATTTTCAATATTTTCGTTTGCAATCGGCACTCTGGTATCATTTTTTACTCGTTCCTTAATTTCTACTAACTCGGCATAACATATTTTTTTAATTCATAATATACCTTCTAACGTTTGTTATTTTGTTAGCATACATAATATCTACTTGTTTCTTTCAAGCCGATTCGAAAAAGTATCTTCAGTATTGTTAGTTTGGGGCCTTTCTAGCCCAAAATAAAAAACAGTGCATCACTTTTTTATATTCTTCCCTGGTCCATTTCTTTCGTGTTTTCTTTTGATTTTGATTTTGTTTAGGTGGTGAATCGATAGTGCCAGGGTTGGATGTAGCCCCATCCTGGTGACCATGTCGATCGGGTTTTGGAGAAAAAGTAGACCTTGTCGCAGATTTTTTGAAATCCTCAGCCAGGTCACTCACTGAGGCGCGCGCCACTTGTTGCTCCACCCGACGGATGATGCGGCATGATTTACTTTTCCTTCTAGTTTCCATTTAATAACGGAGCTGGATATTCCGCGCCAATCGCAACCTGGTATTTCTAGTCCTCGCGTATTTCTTCTTCTTCTTCTTCTTCTTCTTCTTCTTCTTCTTCCTATTATTATTATTATTATTGTCTTTTTTGCTAAATGTCACAGTTCATACTGGCTGCTTTTACTTTGGCCGGGTGTAAACAATACACCTAAGGCATATCATGTCCTGAAGTTCAGATGCTAAATACTTTACGAAGGATCCTTGCAGTTCCTAGTAAGCAGGCCTTTTGGACTATTTGAAGATTCATATTTTCTGAGACACTTCTGATGTTATCTTCCATTCCTTTTCTGATGGTACCGAGTGCTCCTATCACAACAGGTATTACTTCCGTTTTCATTTTCCACATCCTTTGTATCTCAATTTCAAGATCTTGATATTTGCTTTTCTTTTCCATTTCTTTGATTGAAATATTTTTATCACATGGAACACTCATGTCTATCAGCTTGCAAGTTGAATTCACTTTGTCCTTGATTATGATGTCAGGTCTGTTCGCACCTATATGTCTGTCTGTATGTACTGCCATGTCCCATAATACTGTATGTGTTTCAGTGTTACTTACTGTGTCCGGTTGGTGCTCATACCACTTGTCTGAGGTCTTGATTCCTAGATCATTACAAATATTCCAATGTACATATGTTGCAGCTTTGTTGTGTCTTTCGATGTAATCTGACTTTGCTAATACTTCACATCCTGATGTTATATGATCAATTGTCTCAGACTGCTTGTAACACATCCTGCATCTGTTGTCAATTTCTTTGCCAATTATGTGTTTTTGAAAATTTCGAGTGTATAGAGCTTGGTCTTGCGCTGCTATCAATATTATTATTATTATTATTATTATTATTATCATTTTTATTATTAATATTATTGAAGTACTTCTCTACGTAATCGTTTTAGCACAATTACCTACCAGGTCACTTCAGTGACCTAGGGAAGATCAAGGTCCTATGAGGCATGACAAGAACCTAAAAGGGACGATTGACATATTAGAAGGAGTATAAAAATAATAATTACAAGTATAAACATCATTGGCACAAATATTAAAAGGGGATTGTCATATTAGTAAAACCTATGAAAGGTATAAAATGTTTGTGAATACTGCAGGGGAAAAAACAGCAAGGTTTATTACTTTTGCGGTATCGAATTGAGAGTGCTTTTCGAAGAATACGAGCTCTGCTTGTAAGGACAATGTTCTGGATTTCTTATACTTTATGCTCTCCAGGTATTTCCTCTATATGTTTTCGAGTCCCCTTCTTAATCGTCCCCAGTGCCCCGACAGTGACTGAAGCAGTTCTACCTTTGACGTTCCACATTTTTTGAATTTCTATCTCTAGGTCTTTATACTTGCTTAACGTCCTTAACTGAGATATTTTTATCACTTGGAACACTCATATCAAAGTGCACATTTTGTTTTTCTTTTAAATTATAATGTTAAGACGGTTGGCTTGAAGCGTCCTATCAGCGTTGATCGGAAAGTCCCACAGAATAGTAGTATTTTCTCGTTCTGTGACTGGTAGTGGATGGTGCTCATACCAGTTGTGGTTCGTTTCAATACCGAAATGTTTCCAAATACCCGAGTGGAGATATTACATAACACAGTCGTGGCGTTTTACATACTCATTCGGAACAAGTACAGGCTGCATCTTCGTCTACATCAGCGTTTTGGCCTCGACGTGCATACTGTCCGTGCAGAGCTTTCCGGCTCCAACGATCGGCAAGCTGTTTCTGTGCTTTTTTCCCCCAGCATTTATTTTAACTTCCTTTGCAGTTACTCCGGCTTTACGTCCACCTTTCCTTTCTTTCGTTATTTCTACATCTCATTTGTTTTCAAATTTCAGGGATTCTTTGTAAACCGAGTGCAGATTTTTACTCCTTTCATGCCTGCTTACTGGTTTTAACACCCAACCATCTTTTGATTCAAGATATTGTTTTCTTCCAATTGTCGTGGTTTTTTAAGGCATTTTAAGTTGTATGAGTCTACGGACCCCTTCGCATTTAGGCAAATAGAGACAATAAACATCTGCTTTGGGGTGGAGCATACCACTTGACGTGAATAGTTTTCTAGTTTTGCAGTCCATACGTTTAATGTCAGGAGGGTTCCAGTTTATTATGTTGTATCGGATAAAGATATCCAGTGGACCCTTCGATGGTCGAAGAAGAGCTTTATTGAAACAAGGAGCCTTTTCCGCAAAGAGAATTGGAATGGAAGTCAAGAAAAGACTACTAAAGTGCTACACGTGGTATGTGCTAACGTATAGATGTGGGTCTTGGACGATAAACAAAGCCGTGGAGAAGAAACGCAAAGCTGTAGAAATGTGGGTTAACAAAAGAATATTTAGAATGAGGTGGGTACAGAGGGTGACGAGTGTTGAAGTGTTGAAGAAGATAAAATAAAAAAAACAGTTGATGGCAAGAGTTAGAGAGAAACTGTGGAGATGTGTTGGCCATTTTCCCAAAGTGGATGACGGAATGGAAAGTTATATAATATAGACTTAATGGGTTGGAACAAGATCTAGAGGAAGGCAGAAGATGAAGATATTCGACTGGATGAAGAGGAAAATTAATGCCCAGAAAAAGAAAGACCAGTGTGACATTTCGAGATGTAGAAACACATAGAGGAGAAAGAAGTTCTGGTTGCCAATGGTATGCATAGGCCAAGGTGAATTGCCAAATGACTTTCTAAGCAGTACAATGATTCCACCAGAGAAGAAAATCAACAACGCGAAATGCATGAGCACAGAACAATGTCTGATAGCCCGTACAGAAAATATAATGTTTAAGATTCTGAACCGAAGAATTACAGATAAATCTAAGGCTTATTTAGGAGCAGATCAATTAGGCTTTCGTAGAGGCGGAGGAACAAGGTAAGCTATTGCTGTAATGTGAGTGTTTGGGGAAAGAAACATTGAATATGATGAAGATCTCTATATCTGTTATGTAGACTACAACAGCTTATGGCAGGAAGATCAACATAAAGAAAAACAAAATCATAAAAATAGGAAGAAACTATGGAAAAATGAACATTTGGGTCAATGATGAAAAGTTGGAACAAGTAGCAAAGTTCAAATATCTGGGTAGCATACTGAGTGAAGACCTTAGATGTTCGGAAGAAATGAAAGCAGCAGTTAGAACCATCTCAGGTGTGTTAGAGATGTCTTCTGAAAATAAACTGGACAGAAAAAGTAACCAATGAAAAAGTTTTGCTAAGTATTGGAGAAAATAGATCCATCATAAAGACCATTTTAAACAAAAGGGGAAATGGACTGGTCACACCCCTAGACATGACAACTTGTTAAAATTGACCACAGAGGGAAGACTTAAGGGAAAAAGGAGAAGGGGACGAGAAAGAAAAAAAAAGTTGAATAAAGAATAAGAATATGCTGACTTATAACGTGCAGCTAACCTTCGGCTGATCTTATTGGACATGCCTAATGGAAGTACACTAAGAGAGAGAAAGATATATATATATATATATATATATATATATATATATAAAATAAATGGAGCAACCTCTGCAGTGTCCACTTCTTCAGGAGTGACTTTTGTCACACCACCAAAAGGTGAATACGGGTTCAAAAACAACAAAGTTTAAAATCGTGTTTCAGGCCACTTCAATGCAAAGAAAAGGCACGTTGGCCACTGAAAAATGTTAATACTTTATACAGATCCTACTTTAAGCCTTTTGTATAAAGTGTATGTCTTGGAGCAAAATTGGAGTGCCAGCAGCTGGGATTATACCTTTGCGTTCTAGTAACCGTATCACCACCCAAACTACAGGCGAGTTATTTTTAATGCTGAACCAACCCTATGTATTCTGAAAGGCTGACCATGACGGAAAAAGGAAGAAAATCTCTTTAATTTTTTGCGTCAAGTATACCTTGATATTTGAATTTTGACAGTTACTTCCAATTTTTATGTTGCATTGTATTGCTACAAAACTTGTTTATCTAGACATTCTTACGTTTTTTCAAAATCAGGGCAATAAATTCATTTCAGAGCAATGCATTTATCTCCTCGCTGCCAATCTAAACCCGGGTCTGTCAGTTAGTGGGTAGCACAAAAGAGAAATTGTGCTTACTTTACTTGTTCTCTGCAAGTTACGTTCTTCAGGAATAAGTAATTTCCGTGTTGACACTGGGGGTTTGCATTTTACTTAAAACGACTCATTCCTTCTTTCATAAAAAGCAGACACAGAAACTAGTGGGTACATGATTTGTATCTTGAGGGATTTATATCAAGGTGTTCCACACAAGATCTAACATATGACAGGGCATTATTACGCAAGACAAGACTCTCCTTTCGCAGTGACCCAACATGCCAAGAAGCACGATTTGAATCGACACGTGATTATCCATCAGAATTGCAGGGCGAAGGAATTCCATTTTAAAAGGTGTTTTGGCGGCTGAAGAAAACATGAAAAAATAATACATTGTAATGAATGAGTTAAACCTCACCATCCAAACAGAGTGCACCATTTTCAAACTGATGTTTGCACAACCCCTTCACAACAAAATTATGGTTAATATTATTTATTTAAGTAACTATGGTCAATAATCCCCTTCACTTCAGGCGTGCAATTCAAAGGCAAAACACATGAGATAAGATGTCATGAAAGGACCTCTTTTTTATTGGACCCAGACAAGTTAAACTCAAAACTGTCATAACTAGAGGTAACACCTCACATTTTAATTATGTTTCAATAGCCATTGTTTATAGTTCTCATTTTGCAAAAGAAATTTTGCTGGAATCTTTGGTAATGACATTATGTTGTTTTTAATGAACATCTATTTTATAACCTCGCAAGGCACAGATCTTTTTTGCTTATTTGTTGAAACAAGCCCCAAGTTTAAAAGCTGAAATCCCTGAGAACACGTTTCAGGAGGGAAAGAAAAATATTTTAGTTGTTTTTATCTTTATCGGAAAATTGGTAATCATAACAAAAGTGAAAACGTAGTCCTTAACCTTTCCTTGTTTTTTTTTATATTTTCACCCCACATGGATTGTCGAAAAGTTGTTGTTTTAATAGCACCGTTAGTTACGCCCTTTGGAAAGAACGCTTCAAACATCATGGATATGTTGTTGTGAATTAATTTATGATGACGAGCTATTTATCACAACTGGATGGACCAATTCCAATTTAGACAAGACTATTTCTTTTGCATTTTTCCCATGTGTACAGTCAGTATGAACCGCTAGGTATTCGTTGGAATGGCAAATAATGAAATTACATCACTTCCTGACGAGAACGTGTTAAGGAGGAAGGGCACACATTTTAACTACTAATTTGCTTGTCTTTTAGTAATAGAAAATGGTAAGTCTATGAATAACATGCTCTTCTTTTGTTTAGTGGGAGAGTTTGGCATTTATTTCTTTCGTTGTATTCCGAACAACTGCTTGCAGGCCAGCGGGAAAACGCCGTTTAATTTGAAGCCAGAGGAACATTTTAAGAATAAAAGGGTAAAGGTGGCTTTGAATCGCCAAAAACTGCAACATATTAAAGTAATCTTTATAAATATGTAGTTTAAGCAGAAAATACGAGAGGTTGTATTGTTAGTATCGCATACATATAGTTGTTTTTTTCTGTATAATAGTGATTTGCAATTAGGTAAACTATGAAGAACGCAACTGACCTAGAGGCACCCCAGAGGAACAGAGACCCCAAAAGTGGTTCTTAAACCCCAATAACGTACAAAACACACGAGAAACAATATGTTGTTCATGCAAAGAACTAACATAATGGAAATCGACAGGCATGATTGCCCAGACTGTCATTTTGGAAGGTAGATGTCACAATTTTGCTTTTTAAATGCCGAGTAGATTCTTGCCAAGAGCTCACAGGTCTTACAGGTATCATGTCTGCATTCTTATGACAGTTAAGGAAAGAGATTTAATCAAAAGGTTCAAAGGTTTTCTTGTATGAGCCTGACTAATACAGGAAATAGGCGTCCACACAAGTGTGGAACGTGTTCAAGAGAACAAACCTGAAAATATAAGTATGTATATGTAATAAGAACTATGAGAAGTCACCAAAAATTTGTACCATTTCACTTTCCCTCATGTTAATACACAGTTAGTTTTTATGTCTTGAGTAAACCTGCATTAAATGTGCATTAATTAAAGAGGGCTTTGGACCTTCATGATAGAATAATATAATAAAATGAAATAATAAAAAAACAGATGAAATATCAAATGAAGCATCGGTGAGGGAAATGGGAGAGGGCCAGTAAGAGACCAAAAAATAAAATTAAAAAAAAAGAAAAGAAAAAAGAACTTCTTTGCACAATACTACAAGTTGGGTACATGTGAAACTGCCAGAGCTTCAAAAGTGTCTAAAATTCAAAATACTAAGAGATATTAGACACTTTTGATGCTCTGACAGTTTCACATGTACCCAACTTATAGTATTAATACTATTCAATATATTGGGTGTACAACAGACTATGTTACACAATAACAAAACAATTGCGGCTGAAGTAGTGTTCTCGCTTTCTTCGCTCGCTCGAACAATTATTTTATTTTTGTTTTGGTCAGGATGTAATCCCCCTCGCATTAAAAATTATGGCAATTTACTTGTCAATGAGAGCTTAGTTCTGCTTGAATTCGCTACTGACAAATAAACGACTGGATCGAGTTGCCCTTGTTAACCATTGAAATGGTTCAGTAAATTTGTTAATTGCTTCATTGGAATGGGAGCTGGTGCTAACATTTTGTCGTTTGAGGGAGGTATCGTGTGTGTGTCTTCTTGTGTTATCAGGGTTCTGTGAATCAAAATTTGTTCGGTATTGGAACTGATTACGAACTCATGCCATTGACTTGGAGCAGATTCTTTTCTCACCTGCCTTACGAATTACACCTGTACGAATCCTTGTAGCCAGTAATCAAAGCAGTTGAACTTAAGTACATTTTTTTGTACTCATTTGTTATCATTTCGGATCACCATTTCTCGTCCAGACATGTTGAATTGTCCGAATTAAAGGGAGATACTCCAATCGGAACTTGGCTTGAACCACCAGAAAGCCCTCTCTTTTAACTTCTGTATTAACCCTTGTAGTCTGACATTGCTGTCAGACACATTCCTTAAGTCTCCTCTCATTCTCCTTTTTCTTATTTCAGAGAGGCCTGATATCCCTGAATCAATATGATCCACCCATAATAGAAGCTGTGCTTTAGGTGATTGCCGCTAATCGAACAGAAATTCTACCGTAAAAAGCAAGTTCTTTATGAACAAGGGTTTTATCATCAAGTGTATATCTATCAAGTGAATCATCAACTTTACTTCACTGGTCGTGTCCACATTTGTAGCCTCAATAAGCTTTAGGGCTGTGTCTACTAGTGCTAACTTTAAATGATAATGCAAACAAAACCTAGGCTAAATGGAAGTAGTATAGTAAATGATGCTTCTGACATATTTTACAAAAATTAAACATTTTTGAAAAATATGTCATAAAAATCAACTACTGTACTACTTATAAAAATGCATTGGTACCCTCTACAAAAGCAAAATATTTTACCCCTAAATAAGGACAATTAGTTAATTTTCATATTTTGTTGATGTAGTATTGGTTTAAATACGTTTTATAAATATATGTTTTATAAATATATGTTTTTTTAATGATTTTTTCTTCGCGTTTGAATGGCAAATTTTTGTTTATTTGCTAAGCAAATAAATCAATCAATCTGGGTGCCGTACCAGAATTCTGGCTTAGGCGGCAGCCATAACAGCCTTCACTTGGAGGTTCTTCAGACCCTGAGTGAACGCAGTGGGTCTCCAACCAGTTGCACTTTCTAACCATGCCCAGTACGTAGTTCTTTGTCTTCCCCTTGATCTTTTTCCTTCTACACGTCCTTCCTCATTACATGCCCTGCAAACCGAATCGGCCGGTTCATGATCGTCTGTAATAACCATCTATTAATCCCTAGCTTACGCACAACATCCACAATTGTTATCCTGTCTGTCCATGACACATTCTCCTTAAAAACCACATTTCCACTGCTCTAATCCTGTCTTCCAGACTTTTAGTAATAGTCCAACTCTCGCAACCATATAGTAGAGTTGACCACACGTAGCATTTAAGTAGCCTAATTCTAGTTTCGATTGTCACACTACTTGACTGCAGAACCTTCTCCAACTTTTTGAAGTTTGTTTTTGCAATTCACTTTTATTTTTTGTGGTACATCGTTATATGATTGACATGTAAATTGGATTGATTTGATGAACTCCACGTTTACCAATTTTATCTTGAACTTTTTCCGAAGCATTAACAAGATCATCACATATTGTAGCTTTTCTATTATCATTTGGATATTTATCAGTATTCATTATTTCACCAGAGCCTTTAATTTCTTGAACAGGATAACCAACTTTGTATGAGATGTCATCCATTAATGTTTGTAAATTTTCACCTTTTCTTGATGATAGTTTGGTGTGTATATAAAAAGCTTATCATAGTATACTAATAATGTTCTTAGCATACACATTAGCAAATTTGTTTTTTACCTTCTTTTTTGTTACCACAACTTTGTATTTTCACATATAATATATCAAAAAATTAAAAATTGTCAAATCAACACTTATCTTAAAAGAAAAATGTTAAATTGCCCTTATTCATCTAATCTACTTTATATGGATACTGATAAAATAAAGAAATTTACAGAATTATCTATTAAAATTTATGATATGAAGAGAGATTTTAGAAATATAGTAATGAATTATAAAGATGGTGAAATAGATTTGTATCACAAAAATGAAATAAAATATGAAACAATAAGAGATTCTCAACTTGATATTTAAAACAATAGATGAAAAACAAGGTCAGTTGATTAATCAACTCGTTGGTAATAAAAGAGAATTGATTAAATCACTTAAACCAATAAATTAGAATACATTTTGAATAATACAGAAATTTTCATTTTTGAAGAGCATGGTTTCCATCCAGCATTTGGTAGAATCCCAAAGAGAAATAATATTGTAATGGTAATTAAACCACTTGGGGGTAAACGGAATAATAGTGATAAGGATGTTGCTTTAGCAGCTAAAATGTGTTATGTATCAGAAGGAAACACACGCAGGATACAAGAATAGGAAAACTACTTTCAATACGACACCCTGAAACGAGGTGCGTCTGTAACTCTTGACTGAAACACAAGGCCCTTTTTACAAGATTTCGTCCCTATTTAAACTGTACAAAATATTAAATTGGTAAATTACATCATTTTTACTCAAATAAATTGCTTACACAGGGAATCTACTGATCCCAAAACTAATATTTTACCCAATCACTGTAAGAGCTCAACATGGGGCATGTTGACTCACTAACGTGATTTTATAATCTCAACTTGGACAACAACCCCATTGTTGGTGTTGCTGTGACTACAGTGTGTACACGTCAAAATGCTGTTGTTTTATTTAGAAATATTTGAAACAGTTTGATTTTTAATTTGAAAGTGTGAAAAAGGACTTTAGAAAAGAATCGGCCACAGATGATAACACTAGGTTTGTTGGTTGAGGTGGTAGGGAATGTAGATGAAACCCCAGACAAGCTTATAAAGTTGATAAAAAAGGTAATTAAAATAATCTGTTAATTAATTATCAAAAATTAAAAAATAATATGATTTTTGAAGGTTATAGAGATATTACGTATTTAACAAAAGCTAAAGAAATTTTCAATGATTTTAATTCAGAAGCCGAAATGACTAAGAATCGATCTTCTGGTAAAACTAAAGTATTACATGGAGGTCAGATCTATCATACATCTCCAAAAGAATTAATGAAACGATTAACTCAGCTTACTGGCTCTGAAGCAGCAGGCGACAATTTTGTTCAATTACACAATGAAATTTCAAAAATTTTAGATCATCCTATAAAACGTAATATCATCACTGAAAATCAGTATGATACTTACATTAGAAAATTTATGAAATATACTAGTACATGGAGTTTACAATTTTTTTGTAATAGTCAAGATGGAATTAAAACATCAAAAAGTCATGATTTTGTAATCAATTTTCAATCTGAAATATTTTTGGAAAAGTATGAAATATATCGATTAGGATTAGAGAGCTTAAAAATGTCATATAGTTGGTATAATGTAAGCAGTAGTTAAAATAAAAACTAAAATATACTTACAATAGAATTACTTAAAAAAAACATATCATTTTCTAATGGAAATTCTAGTTATGCAGACATAAATGAATATATTCAACAGACATTAGCAAATAACGATAATTTTAGAACAGGAATTATTCTTATTTTTGTTCCAAGTAGATTAAAAACGTATATAAAACTGGTTATAAAGTAGATTTTTCTACTGAGATTTTGCATATCGTATAGGTTTTTGTAAAGGTAAAATAACAAATTCTGGTTACGGTGAAAATTTAGCAGACATTACAAGAAGGATACTGTATTTATACATTGTAACATATTAACAGAATCTATCGTATCAGAAATACAAAGTTATGTATTATATCGGTTTAGTATTGATAATAAGCAAATAAGCTATCCATTTTCAGTTATATCTCAGAGGGTACCTTATGATAAAATTAAGACTAACATTATTATAATAATAAGAAGAGGGCGAGGAAAATCGCGAGTGACGTGGAGGGACAAGATGGAAAAAGATGCTGGAAAGATTAGCCTTAAAAATGAAGATGCACAGGATAGAACAAGATAGAAAACAAAAATTGGTCGAAAGCAGATAACCCAACGACCGATGGAAAAAGGCCAAACATAAACAATGAAAGGATGGATGAATAACAAACTCTCACCATGGTGTTTCTAAACGATGAGAATAGAGAACATAAGATGAAAAAAATCATGAGGTAATTATTCTTTAAAAACATATTTATAATAGACATTTAAACCAGTACTACATTGACAAAATATGAAAATAAATTAATTGTGCTTTTTAAGGGGCTATATATTTTGCTTTCATAGAGGGTACCTATGCTTTATTATAAGTAGTATAGTAATTGATTATGACATATTTTTGAAAAAAAGTTTTTTTTGTAAAATATGTCATAACTATCAATTACTATACCACTTATGGATTACTTAAATATTAGGTGCTAAGTAGAGTACACAAGGAAAGCTTTTCATTGCCAAGTTCACTCAACTGACTCTTTTTAAAGATGTTGTATAAAAGTGCTATGGTAATGGAAATCTCTTGTAATTTTTTTCGAGGTTACTTGTTCAGAATCTTTAACAAACATGACTTTATA
The DNA here is from genome assembly GCA_003991215.1 of Morbakka virulenta. NCBI lineage: Eukaryota > Metazoa > Cnidaria > Cubozoa > Carybdeida > Carukiidae > Morbakka > Morbakka virulenta. The sequence goes on from RDPX01000022.1 coordinate 4,436,735, forward strand.
AAAAAGAGAGAGAGAGAGGGAGAGAGAGAGAGGGATAGAGAGAGAGAGAGAGAGAGAGAGAGAGAGAGAGAGAGAGAGAGAGAGAGAGAGAGAGAGAGAGAGAGAGAGAGAGAGCGCGCGAGAGAGCGAGCTCTTGAGAAGAGCGCGAGATTTAGATTTACAGATAAGTGTCACTTTTGCACTAGCTTGTATAGATTTTTTCTCATTNTTTATCAGGCCAAGGAATATTCCTTGGATATTGAAAATGCTACTTCCTTCACGGCCTCTTATTGCCAACTCAAATGAAGTCGATAATTTTTTATACGATATGCCAATTCTTTTCCATTCTTTCGTTGTGCTTTACAAGTGATGCCCAGTATGCTTCACTTAAGTGCCGTTTTGTGTTAGACTTGCCCAACAAAGCAAGTTTTGAACAATTTTTATGTTAACTACACAATTTTTGTGCTTTTTTCACCTTTTCTGTCAAGTACATTCAGTCGATTTAGCCAGTCGCCCATATTTTTTACCTGCAGCGAGTCCCAGGGCATGGAGAACTATGTGTTATTTTCTTCGACATCATCATCCCCGACATTTATCTTGCGAGCCATTGTCTCAATAGATAATAACGATGAATACTGTTGAGTTTCTGATCAGTTAGTCAGGCAAGGTATTCCTGTTCTTTAGTCGTGAGATTGAGCACCGTGTTATTCTTCCTTTATATTTATCCGTCACTGTATTCACAATTGAAACAAATAAAAAAACCCCGTTAATCCTTCCAAGCCGGGAATCAGTGAGAAAAATATTTTCTATTCCTCATTGGTAATTTTGGTGAGACTACTGTCGTACGGTATATAGAAAGCTGGAAATATTTCTTGTGACATTTCTAGCTGAACTGATTTCCTCGCATACCTCGCCACTCCCAACTGGACGTAATGTTCTTGTTTATAATCTTGCATTGGCAGAATATCATGTAAAATCTAGATGTCATTTTCCACATAGCTCAGAGTTAAAATGTGACTAATGTCTACAATGGGCGACGATCATTAATGTGGGTTTTGTATGTTAAGTTGCCAGAGAGAAGCTTGTTAGAGAAAAGAGCATCATTAAAGATGGTATAGACAGGTTGGATTCAGGTTTGATTCAGGATACTTACATTTCGCCTTAAAGTGACAGCTTCTGTAACATCACAAACGTCAAAAGTTACTGGTATCACGAATGGCAGTTTTAGCGTGGGGAGGGAGCCTTGAGTAATTTCAATTTATGGGGCCCTAATCCTAAGTAAAGGTTGACTTTTACTGTGAAAAGTTTCAAGTTTTTCTTTTTTGGATCCAATTGCCATCATTTTCTTGCGGCTTGAAGCGAAAACAATACTTATTCAAAAAGTGAGTATCTTCCATCTTAAACATGTAATTGAAATATAATAAGTTTATTTAATGATGTTTTTAAATGTGCGTACATATATTTGAAGTCAAAAATTCTTTCGCCAGGCTTTGTCTTTAGTGAATCTACTGATTATTTCCCCCAAAATTAATAGTTTTGAATAACGCGACTTCAACATTAAAAAGCGCTATGGATGACAACCATTTTTTGTATCATGGTGTTCTCCAAATAGTTTAAAAGACATGTGGGTTCTGAGAATGATCGTTCTCCATTGAAATTGGTGACGAACTTGAACATACGGAAATGCCTATATCACGTCATTTTCATGTGTTTGTTTTTAGGTTTTTCTTCTTGCCCTGAAACTTTACAATTCAGTTTCCAACTGATTCGATACAATGGACATGATGATGATGGTGATGATGATGATGATGATGATGATGATGATGATGATGATTAAGAAGTAATATGTGTTCCAGTAAATTTCCTACCAACAGCAGTGATGGCATAGAAGTCCGACGGTACAGGGTTAACGTGTTGATTACAAAATATCCTTTTAAAATCTGCCACATTTTTGAACACATGTCCCATCATTTAAATTAAGTTGCCAATTCCAGCGTAATACCACAGCTATTATTGTCTTTATACTCGTACTGAAACTACAACAGCATGAAGAAATCAACATGTTGAGTAATAAGCCTGATCAATCTGCACGAACGTACTCAAGCAGACAAGAATAAGTGAGGCGCATTGCTTCATTTTGAACCATGTTTGTAACCCTTTATAACCAAATTCCTATCTTGATCAGTTTAGTTTTTTTTAGGTGAGAATAAATGTAGATAAAGCTTTTTCGCAAACGTATTCGTGTAAAAAATAGGTTTTGCTTAGTATTTCAATATTATATATATAAATGCCTGAAATGGTTGACATGGTCATCGACTGATGATCCATAACTGTAGTATTCACCATCAGACCTATATACTTTTCTCTTGTTCATCAACAAAAAGTACCACCTAACATTTTTCATCACTTTTTTCACCATATCTCTATTCATTTCTATCCTTTATTCATCATCTCTCTTCATTCCATTTGCGAATAATTCATTTTTATGTTTCTTGTTGTGCTGTCTTTCGTGTTGTGATGTGGGTTGTCCATATATATTTGTCCCGTTATTGTCATATAATCAGCCAGTTCCATCTTTGGCTAAATTTTGCTGAGTGTTTCACATTTATACTATTTATATTCTGGTAACCGTACATATCCATTTTTTTAGTTGTTCATTGAGAGTTATGAACAACTAAAAAAATGTATGCAAAAATCAGTAGATCTCAGTAATCTCTCCAAGTACTTTTTAATCCTTGTTATAAGAATTGGTGAAACATGGTGTTTAGGTCAACATTATCAAGTAAATATCCAGATAACAGAGGACTAATGGGAATCTCATTTAATATGCCTTACGTGAGTACGAGTGTATAAGTTGCCAAACAACAATTGATTTTCTTTGGCAAAATGTCTGTAGTATTTTTGTTTTCAACTAATCTTTAAGTCAGCATTGAAATTTTTACCCAGATCGTTTGTGCCAATTATACGATTAGCGTGCTTTCTATCAAGAGCTCTTGGCAATAATTTTCTTTTCAGTCACAAATGAGCTGTGGGTTTGACACCGCTTACTTTTTTCCTTTGCCCTCTCCTAAGCATCAATTCCTTTCTTTCGCTCAGTAAAATAGTTTATTTGTTTTTGCTGCCGTAAAATATTTTATTACGGCTTTCTCTGAAATGATGTTCTCACGAAAATGATCCCCGCTTGGTAACGGTTCCGTCACGGAAATGTTTAGGCGATAGCTGTTTATTTGTTTTTACGTGTACTCTAGTTCTCTTTATTTACCATGTTTTTGTACGCAACACTGTAATTGAATTTGATATTTTGGTAAGCTCTTTCACATTTTTATACGCCCCCTCTCTTTTTTTTAACGACATTGAAATATTTCTTTTGGGCTGCGCAAAGGTTTATATCAAAGAACTATAAACTCTGATGCTGATAAAAGCTATATGTAAGCAGTATTTTATGTTATCTTTCTGGACTATTGTTACTGGTTTTGAAAACAACAGAAAACTGGAACGCAAAATCATTTTCCTGATTCATGATTGGAAGGATTGCTACTGGTGATAGAAGGCCCGAAAAGTGTGGTGCGTAACATAATTTTTAATATTCAATTTGTCTGGTAACTAGATAACTACTCCAGGGAACATAGCCAATCCAGCTGCAGTCATCAAGGATCAGGTAACGATAAACTGTAACATTAAGTTGTTATAACTGTTTTGTCATTTTAGAGCTGGCAATAAAATTAAAGATTTAAGTGGGATGGCAGAAACACAGAAAAATGAACGATATCGGATGGTGCTACTTGGTGATGAAGGTGTTGGAAAGACAGGTAATAGATAGCACAATGTATCATATTGCTGTAATATCTTATTGGTTTTGGGACTCACATTTTCTTTTTTCATATAAATATTGAAATAGATTGAGATATTTTCTTATGCCTCTGTCAAAATTTATCGGTCGTTTAGAGATACAGATTGTTTTCAATAGGTGGTGTACTTTGCCGTCGGTACATTTGCTTAGTGATTAGAGCGTAAGACTGTTAATTTCAGTGTTGGTTCAAGCCCCATTTTGAGGGTTTACCCCTTTTTTCTGTACTGTCATTCAAAACTAATTAATAAGTATCAAACATTTTTTAAGCTGCACGTCCATAGGGCAGTGGCCTTCGCGTCGCGCATAATCGCAACAGAAGCCGTCAAAAATTTCAAGAATGCTTACAGAAAAGTGGGCTAGCGAATGTATGTTTGTATATATATAAGTGCTCAGATTTCAGCACTTTTGGGCACCGCATCAATTTTGCGCCGTGTTCTGCGCTGCTAAGGTCCTGGTCCCGACTTGAGACGCAGAGATACTTATCCGAGATTACCTAGTGACGCAGAAGCGTGAAAAAAAAGCTTATTTAAGGTATATTTAAGGTCTCAAAGTCAAACAAGTAAAAAGCTTCAAACCACTAAACGTTTTAAATCTCGTTTTAGAAATCAGTACTGACCAAGACGAAAGTTTATTTTTAAATAACGGTGGTCTCTCTGAACTCCAAGAGGGTGAGAAATTTGTTTGAGATAAAGAAATTTCAAAATAGAAAAAAATTCTTAAATTTACTAAAAACTGCATTGGGACATAGAAATAAGTCACTAGTAGCTTAAAAGGAATGTTTTTTACCAATTACATTGATGTGAATTCTGTTTAAGAACTTTTTTGAAATAATCTAAAATATTTGCTTGTTTTGAGGACATGCACCTTTTCCTGGAACAAGAATTTTTACATTGAAGGATGAAATGATGCATTCTATTTCCAACGTTGCTGTAAACGGCAGGATTTTTGAAAATATCAAGTGCAGACCCAAGTTCTGCTCCCTAATTCCATTTAGATTCTTCTTCATACGCCATTTTATCTTCCTCTTTTCCATCGAGCCCCGCCTGTGTGTAATTTCATCATCTCTGAAACCTAATGCAGTTGCCATGACATCATTGTCTACGTTGACAGTGGTATCGAAAGAAAAATCTTTTGGTACCATGTTTGGATCAGCAGCTTTCAAACTGTCATAAATTATGATATTGTTATTTATGTGTACTCGCCCCTGTGAAATTTGAATATGTCAATAGCTGCCTAATGCGTGCTGTTAAAAGGTACTAAGAATTTCCTTTAAACAATCCAGAATCCATACCATAATTTATGATTTTTCGTTCATGATTCATGACTTTTCCTTTAATCGCGCACTGTCCATCATTGAATTGTGATTTTTCTTTCAGCACAGACGATCCATTCAATTGTTACCATTTAAAGGGAATGTTTGGGGCATGAATTTTAGTTGTGACAAGGGTTTTTCCTACGTCTAAAGAAGAAGGTTTCAAGAATTCTTCTATATATTAGCTCATTTCTAAAAGAGAAGCATGTCGTGGTGTTGCCACTAGGAGGATAAAAGTAACAGATATATTAGACATAGAAAGCATTGAAAGATTGATTTATGTTTTATCTACTTAACTGAAACTCTTAGAGGTATTCGATAATCATGTAACAGGAAAGTTACCAACAGAAATGTTGTTTCAGGATAGTATGTGCCAGGTAGCTCTAGAATACAAGAAACAGTCGTTGATAGTCCAGAAAAGGAGGTTCTTTTATCTTCAACGGGGAGCACGTATGGTTTAAAATTCCCAAACTTCAGTTAGAATCTCTGTGTGGCGAGTTGACAAAGTGAACAGCATTTCGGGACTCCTTTCGAGTTTCTATCCACAAAAATGAACGGTTAAGTGGCATTGAAGAATTTCAATATCTTTGGCCAAATTTACACGGACTGGTAAAGACGCCGTTGTTGGGCTAACCCTAAGCGGACAAAACTACCAAAAATAAATTGACATCTTTCATGGAAGGTTTGAATGTCGCCAGGCAGAAATGAGTGCCCGCATGTCCGAGTTTCTGAAACTCCCAGATGTGAGTAATGAACGTAATGTATGGAAATATCTGGAAAGTCCTAGGAGAGAAAGAAATGGACTTTATTGTAACGGTGTTCAACAACATTCTAGAGACTGGAAGAATGCCAAACGAATAGAGGAAAAGCACGCTCGTTCTTATATTCAAGAACAACATTCATGACTGTGCAAATTGTGGAGTCATCAAGGTCCCCAATCACATTTTGAACCTTTGGAAAAGGGTAGTGGATAGTAGTATTAGGAGAAAAGTATAAACAGCAGTTTGGGTTTGTGCGAAGTAGAAGCTCGGTGGCATCCATATTTGTCTTGAGAACTGTGGCTGAAAAATACAGAGAAGGACAAGAAGAGCTTCACTGTATCTTCATCGACCTAGAAAAGGCCCAAGACAGAAAGTCAAGGGAGTGGCTGTGGTACTGTCACAGAGGCAAATGAGTGAACGAGAAGTGTATTTGGACGATACAGGAGATGTATGCAGATGCTAAGACCGTTGTACGCAGTGCTGTAGGAACGACAGAACCATTTCAAGTCAAAGTGGGACTACATCAAGGCATGCACTGAGTCCATTCTGATTTGCCATAGTCATGGACCATTTGACTGACTGGGTAAGAAGGGACTGCCCTTCTAATGATGTTTGCTGACGACGAAGTATATATATATATATATAAAGCTTTCGATTCGGTTATCCGTATTAAAGTGCTCAATACATAAATGCAGAGCGTAATATAAGATATGATAAGTTGGAAAGAATCAAAAAACTACACAGTCCATTTCGACAAGCCCACTTGACGGTAACTGTCTACAAAAATCGGTTGTTTACCAAGCAACTGTTACACGCAAAGACAACAACACCACTGAAACATACATAGGACTGACAGAAAACGAATTCAAAACCAGGTACAGAAGTCACATCTCATCTTTTCGAAACAAAAAATACAGGAACTCGACGGAACTCAGTAAATACATTTGGACATTAACAGACGCAAATATAGACCATACAATATATTGGAGAATCCTTTCAACAAACCGACCCTACAATAACTCGAACAAANGTATATATATATATATATATATATATATATATATATATATATTGCAGTGGCATATTAGTTGCGTGGTCTTCATCTTGTAACTATGAAGCTATTTCTTTAGATAAGATTTTCTTCAATATGTCTTACACCCCCTTTCTAAACTTTTTAACCCTCGAAGTGCTGATAATCATACTAATGATATAATAGAAAATATACTTACTCCTTATTGGAAATCTCTTCCGATGAATATGGTCGAACCGCAGATTTTTCTATACCCGAATTGACAGAAAATTGGTTTATGTTTTTACACTTTATACCTTCACGATAAACGCCTAACGAAAATCTTCTTCACACAGAAATCCCAACAAGGTCTTTAATGTTAAACATCCCCAACTTTATCTCAAAAGCAATTAATTTTGTGTTATAACCAACTGTAACAATAAAGATATTCTACGATTTTTATCTGATTTATTGCATTAAAATTATCAACTATCGAGAGTTCCGGAAGAAGTAACCAAGAGATCCAGTGTTGCTTACTTCCAAACCAGGTTGGATACTTCCTGAAACTTAGCTGATACTTGTATGTCAACAGAAAAATTTCGCCAGCTTTGTGGAGCATCATCGTACTGAAATTAGTTTCTACTGGATTGCATCGTTCTTTTCTTAAGGCCCAATAGTAGGACATTTTATTCAGATTCACGTATATCAACACAGAATGGCGACTTTCCTTGCAAAGGAGAAACATCAGACCTAAATGAACAAGGAGGTTAAAAATGAACTTTAATGTTTTTATCGTTATAAATCTTTGGTTAATAACAATATTTTTATCCCACAGAAAATGTTAGCAGTTTACTTGCAGATAATGGCATCATTGCTCTATAAAAACATTATAGAATCAACATTGACCTTTCCTGATAAAATATAGACCACCGTGCCCGTATTGAAGGGCCAATGTTTGAAATGTCAAATGTTTTCAGGCTACGTACGGCCCGCCAAATTTTAATATTTGTTTTTAATTCTGAGCCATTTGTTCTACATTTTCTAGTGTTGTTATCTAATCTTTTGTGTATATGACGTATATTGTTTGTTTTAGGGTTTTGCGTTGCACTTATTGCCAGCAACCGGAAAACTATGCCCAATCTTAAAGATTGTTTAAAAGTAATTAAATGTGTTCTTTTTTTCAAGTTTGATCAAGAAACCTTATCATTTTTGTTTTGTTGTGACTAAAAAAGCATTTAAATTGTCACTCGGCTATTGTTTAAAAATAGCCCACTTGAAATACCACAACTGAAATTTTTTCACTGAAGTAAACATTCATTAAAATATATAAAGCTTAATAATACGCTACAGCTGTTTCAATAAATTTCCTTAGGCATTTGATTATTCCTAATACATTATTTCAAAATATTTTGCTCTTCTTTTCAGCTTTGTTGGTGAGGTTTTTATGTCGAAGATTTCTTGGTGAATATGATCCAAATATCGGTAAGAAACATACATAATTAAGCATTTTGATTTGCAAATACAACTAAAATGCCTTAGTGGAATACTCTTTGTGCATATGTCGATTTCATGGCTGTAAAGAGGAGGGATTTTTTGAGTTTTACCCATGTTGAGGACCTTTATTTGCTCTGAATTATTGAAAAATATTTAAGAAAAAAAATAGAAAGCAAGGAATTGAACAAGCTACTCGTTTTACATGTTTGGCACGTTACCGTTAAAAACATATCGCAGTGTTTGCAGAAATGTTTTGCAATAAGACTCAGACAATGTTAAACACTTATTTCTGCATTGATCAGGCGTTTTTTAAAAGGCAACTAGTGCCACTGACGAGGTCTTAAGCCTTCAGTTACTTTTGCTGCTAAATATATGGAAACTGTAGTTGTATGAGTATACTGGATGCAAGAACCAAGGCTTGTGTCAAACTTAGAATACGGTTTCCTATTTTCCGATTGTCGCAACTTTAATACAAACTCAGGTACATCAGGCGTTTTTTAAAAGGCAACTAGTGCCACTGACGAGCTCTTAAGCATTCAGTTACTTTTGCTGCTAAATATATGGAAACTGTAGTTGTATGAGTATACTGGATGCAAGAACCAAGGCTTCTGTCAAACTTAGAATACGGTTTCCTATTTTCCGATTGTCGCAACTTTAATACAAACTCAGGTACATCAGGCGTTTTTTAAAAGGCAACTAGTGCCACTGACGAGCTCTTAAGCCTTCAGTTACTTTTGCTGCTAAATATATGGAAACTGTAGTTGTATGAGTATACTGGATGCAAGAACCAAGGCTTGTGTCAAACTTAGAATACGGTTTCCTATTTTCCGATTGTCGCAACTTTAATACAAACTCAGGTACAGTCAATCTGAACAGAACAAAACTATGAAGACGGGCGTAGCCGAGAATAGCCCATATTCTACAGAATCTTGCATGAGCTTAAAGCTGCGGGCTCGTTTTCATAAGCAGAGACTAGCTTGATAGCAACATAACGAGGAATGCACATGTATGTAAAACCAACACATGTTTATCGTCTCAGGTGAGCAACATTTAAAGAAGGTTGGAATCCCGATTCAGGAAGATGTGTAGGGTTATATGTCAACTGTATTCGCAACTCAGTTGTATTTATCCAATATGGACCATCAAACAGTAGAACACTACGAAGGTTTGTGTCTTTCATTTCACTTGTCATAAAAGGAACTTTTACCGAAACTAAGGGGGAAAGATCTCGGGTAATGACGTTGCTTCTTTTTAATGATATGGTTGGAAGTGAAAGTAAATGAAAAGTAAAAGAAAATAAGTCAAATTAAAGCCAAAATGGCTTAGGTATCTTGTGAGAACTTTCTTCGAAATTAGATATAAGTAAATTGTCATTATAGGTCCAAGGACAGTAGTTTAAGAAACACAACAGATTGCAACTACCAAGATAAAAAGATTATTTGCTATGATGGACTGAATAAGAGCTTTGTCTGCGATTGCAAAAGGGAGAATATTTGGAGGGAAGTGCCAAATGGAGAACGGTTGAATTGACTGCTCACGAGTATTAATTGCCATGATGGCGAATCTGAGTTAGAGGTACTATGCAAGGCACTGTAGATACTGTTGCGTTATGAAAATACTTTCGGCGTTATTAAAGAATAAAGCGGAATAGAAAAGAGAATATTCCCAGTCTCTTGAAAAATATCGAAGATGTGTCTATTAAAGGTCAATGTAATCGATGCTTCTTGGCATATTTACTTTTAGTGGTTTGTCAGATCCTTGTTAGATATTAAACATACCACAATTTCCAACCGAAAAGTTCATAAAATGTTTGATCTGTTGTAAGTCTCATTTCCAATTTAACTTACGAGATAAAGAGTTTTAATCCTTCCTTCCTAACTGTATTAGGAGCAGCTAAGTAAATGTAATCCAACTTTTTTCCCCTGATAAGCTTACCCTGGCCATGTATCTGTATAGTGACTTTTCATAGCTTAGGGCTTTTCGATGGAGACATATACAGCTGGATTTATTTTCCAAGTAGAAAGTGGATAAACAAAACAAGATGATAGCAGGATGCTAATAAAATGGAGTCCATGTATATAATGAATTCTGTTGAAACGAATTTACCGTTTTAACGAGCATACTCCCCCCCCCCCTCCTACCTGCTCGCTTGTTTGTCCCGATTCCATCTATGAAGAATTTTGTTTATAACGAATTTAGAAAAAAATCCCTTAAAATTCGTTTTATTAATTGCACTGGATGATAAAAAATAACGATTCAGCGATGGTTGTACTTTTTGACAACAAGAGACTTAATACAATAGTTGTTTTTGTTTTGTTCAGAAGATGCCTATGCAAAGAAAGTAACAGTTGATGGACAAACATTAATATTGGAGATTTTGGACACTGCAGTGAAGGTATTACTTTTCGGTGCATTATCATAGCTCCAAAAATGTTTGCTCTTTTCTTGTTTTTGCTAAGCCATTAATACTAATGTTTACCAGTAGTCTCATTTCAACATTAATTCCAGCTCTACAAGAAATCAGACACTTCTCTGATTTTTATCCTTCTCCTGGTTCCCTGGTCTACAGGAGGCCCCCTTCCTTGGTTTCAGTAAACGCTGCCAGCACGGACAGGTTTTTTTCACGTTCCTCAAGTCCTGATAACATGTCATTTGCCCATCCCGTTGGAACATGATATCGTGTTAAAAATAACTTTATTTTAATTGCGACATTCAAGTTTGATGATGACACGTACTGTTTGTTTGTCTTAACTGTGATAATAGATGTTCATCTGCACACAGAAAATCTGGAGGTCACACCAAAGGGTACACAAGAATGCGCCCCAAATGGCAGCGCAATTGGAAATGTTATGTGGTTTCAACTCGAACATCAAAGTTGATCAAAGAAAAAATAGTTTGTTATTACGTGACTGGCTAAAAGTTTCCTTTGATAAAAAAGTAACAATATTTTGATTGTTTTTAAGTGCACCATGATAGAGGGGGTGTTGGGTGTATTTCCTCAATGATGTGAGAGCAAATTAACATTTTGGTTGGAAAACCTGAATAGCTTTGCCCTTTTGGTAATCGAGTGCTCATCATTTATTTTTTGCCCGCGCTCTAAATATAATTCGTATTCGTCATTTCAAAGTCCCGTTAATATCGGGTAAGTATTTCAGTTTTAAGAGTTCAGTACTTAAATTAAGGCCTTTTTTATAAAAACAAGCTACTAATATGTTCGTTACTAGTTTTACCTTGACAACTTTGTTACAGAAAAGAGGTGGATGGATGCTTTGCCAACGACAAGCAGAAATTTGCTCCTTTTGCGTCTCATAGACAGTTTTGGCATAGTTATGCATTCTTTTTGCATAGGAATGCATTCTGAAACAGCGTTTATATTTCTTTTGTTTTCCGTCATTTATTTTATTCAGTCTTTTCGTGATCTGGTTTTTTTTGCCTTTCCGTGATCTGGTTTTTTTATTCTTTCCGTGATCTGGGTTTTTTCAGCCTTTCCGTGATCTGTTTCCTCAAGTCCTTTGCGGTGATCTGCTTTTTAAAGTCCCTGCCGTCCATAGGTTTTCGGGATTTATAAGTAAGTTGTTTTATATAAGATGTTGCTTATAATGTTTGCAATTTTCTCTTGCATTAGGAGCAAGGAACAAGTAGACGTCACAAATATATGAAAAGCGCTAACGCATTTATCTTTGTTTATTCGACAAACAATATGGAATCATTTCGTTCCATCATGAAGTTTAAATCTATGACAGATATGTATACCACTCAAGGCAAAAATTTATCATTTGGTTTAGTTGGAACCAAAAACGATTTATCGCATCTTCGGCAAGTAACGAGATTGGAAGGGGAGAGGTTGGCTAACAGTTTCGGCTGGGCATTTTGTGAATGTTCGTCTTCAGCGAATGACAATGTGGACAGAATTTTTCACAACCTGACAAGAAGACTTCACTACACGAGACCCGATTCTAAGCCAGGACTGAAGACCATTACTGAAAGAAAAGTTAGCCTTACTAGAGAGAGCAGGTCCTTCTTGACAAGGTTAACTGAACATATTGGGAGAAAAAGTGTGTTTATGCGTAACTTTAGAAGCCATTCGGATGACACTGCAATACGAAATAGAAGTAAAACTAACCAAGGTTCTTTTTTTCCTTCCAGTTACAGCAAAGATAGACGAAGATCATACAGTATGACAACACTGTTATAGGCCATGCAGTTCAAAAATAGAAAAGTTTAGGTAATTATATGTTGCCACCTGCTAGAACATAAGAAATAAATTTGTTATTCTGAACGGTGTGTTGTAGTTCATGACCTTTCGTTCTAAAACTCGTGATCATTTTTCTCAGAATTGTGGTAGTTAATCTAATTTTCATCTATAAGGGGCCCTTAGGGCCACTTCACACTTGCGATATTTCTCGCCGCAAGAAAACTCGCTCGTCGCAAGAAATTTCACACTTGTAATAATAGAACTTGTCAATGCCTGCATGATTATCTGTACTGAAAACGTATGAATAATACGAAAATAATATGGGAATATATAAAATACACTTATATCATCAATATCTGTTTTATTATAAACATTTAAAATTCCCGATTGCATTGACTATCAGCATTAGTCAAGAATGGCTAATGATAAATAGGTTTTTTAATTCAAACGGAATGTGTGGATGAATCAAAATATATTGTAATCAGCTGTTTTGTATCAAATCATGTATAGTTGTAACTTACGTGGCCTATGATTAGCTATAAGTTCCATACGACAGATATGTTTTGTATAAGGTGCTAGTTTTCTTTTATGTATCAGGTATAATGACTATTTTCTATGTTGAAATTCACTAAATACAACCAAACTGACCAGATATGTATGCTCTCCGGGCGGAGAAAGAAACGTTAATATGAAAGATACAATAGGCATTCATGTTCTGCTCAAGTTCTTACCAGGAAAATCTCGCAAATACTTTAGTAGTAGCCTGGGCTATGTTGCGTGGAAAATCTCGCTGCGAGGAAAATCTAGCAAGTGTGAAAGGTTCCATTTGAAACAATTGTAAGCTAAACTAAATCTCGAAAATGTGAAGCGGCCTAAGGGCCGCTTCGCAATTTGACAGCAAAATTTTTTGTTTTTCTTAAGTTTCATTGGTAACATATGAAATGAGATTCTTACAATGTCAACAATAGAGTCTGTCTCTGTATTGAAATCTCTAAAGAAAGTTTGTTGGTTGTTGTTATTGTTTTTATTGGGAGGTTGTATGTGTTTGTATTTTCAGATCCTTCTGTTTATAAGGGTGGCATGAACGAAAACTCTAGAAAAGCACGAATCCAACCAAACAACAAAATGTTAAGTAAAAAAACTAACAAAACAGTTTTTAGAATTAACTAAAGTTAGGAAAAATTTGCTATTGCTTAATAATAGTTGGATTGAAAAATTTAGCAAAAAAAATATGCAAAAACAGATTGAAAATGCATGTCTCTGCTAAGTTTTGATTAAATCTAATAAAACCGAGTAACAAAAAATTAAGATAGTAAACATAACTGGATTAATTATTTAAAATTTATTCAACGTGTTAATGTTTGTTATATGTAAATGTAAAAATAAGTTGTTATTTTAATTCTGAATATAGCGCTTTTCTTGTGATGCAGATTACATATCCATATATCTAACTATATATATATAATTAGATAAATTCCATTTTTAGGTACCACATTTACTTACAAGTAAAGTAATGTATCGGATCGAAGACACAAGGAACTCTGACAGTTATTGGTATTATCATTAAAAATAGCGGGTTTTTTTGTTTTGTTTATTTTGTACTAATGAGTAACCAAGGCTAAAAGCCACTCGAGGAGGAGGGTTATTGAGATGGATAGACTGACAGGTGGTTAATGATAAGTATTGTGAAAGGGATGAAAGATAAAAATGAATGAATAAAATTTGATAATTTACAAGTTGTAACAAAGGTTTTGACAAGTGTTTATTGACATTTGAATTGAAGATGTCCATGTTGTAGTCCTCCGGGAACCAATCTTGTGGCCAAGTGTTCGAACAATAGAAGTAAAAACAATTGTAAAAACTTAAATATCAGAAAAAATACTTACTTTGGTGCAGTTTGATTTGTGCTCAAATTGGTCATTATGGTGAAAGAAATAATTCCTGTTCAGGCATTACGTGTATCTGTATCAGCCTATTGTAATGCCGTCTTTTAAATAAATCTTTACCTTTCTTTTCACTTCTTTGTTTTTCCTATTAATAACAAATCCCACCAGGGGACCATCGATTTATTACGTTCGCACTGAAGGGAGGTGGTATCTTAAAAAGCGAACAGGGGCGAGTGGGTATCACAAGGTGAGAACGTTCACATTAAAAATTTTTTTTGCTTACAGTTTTCACAAAATAGTGACAGCGAAAGACAGGTATGCGGGTGTAATTATCCTTATCTGTTTTTACACGTTTATTGTTTGTTTATATGGAACCATTCCCTTGTATTCGGCTTCTCTCTAATTATAATTGCTTTTATTTCTCACAACATCAGCCTGGTGTCAATTTTGTACTTTTCGAATTTAAGCACGCGAGTTTCTATAAAAGAAGAATCAATGCCATAATTTTAAAGTTATTTATCGAAAAGGAAACAACGACAGTCAAAAAAAGAATAACGCGTTCACACGGGGGGTTGTTGCTTGCGAACAGGTGCGAACAAGGGGAGGGGGGAAAGGTCGAAAATGGTTAATTTAATACGAACGTAATAAATGGATGATCCCCTGGCTTTTTTTCCCCTGGCGCCTTGCTCCAGGCGTGTACCAGAGAAAAAGGTTTTTTCAACCAAAATACACGTGACTTTACTTGCGATATTCCAGTTACTATCTGTAAAAACTTTAGACTGTGGTCAAACACATGAAAAGGCTTTTATATTTTCTATCAGACACTAACAGGGATTGGATGGCTCTTATTTTGATTAATAATTAAATTTTTGTGTAACATATACAATGTATGTAAAGTGAACAAATTGTATTTGATGTGTTTGTGCAGGCATAAAGAATTTATCCGTATCCTCTGACTTGGAATTGTAAAACTATATAACTGCATGGGATAGAGAAATGGAAATGTACGTTAGCAAAGACAAAAATCGTATATTAAATCACTTGAAGTTGACATTTGTGAGTGCCCATGTAATTTAGAAATGTAGTGGTCTCGGTGAATGGATATTTGACGGGGACATTTATTTATTCCTGACCATTTAAGGCTGTTAGTTAGCTTACAAAGAATTGACACTTGTTGTTGATGTGTATTCGACTTTTACTCTGTTACACTACATTTGGGAGGAAAGGTTCCACTCATGCCGTGTGTACAAGCTGCTCAGCACACAATATTCGGAAGGACGACAGCTTTGACAATAAGTCAAGCTGAAGTGCTTTTAAAAATTAATATACCTAGTAATTATGAAAATAAGACACCTTGCAAACAAATCCGTTACAAGTAAACGAGAGTCCAATGTTGAGGGCACATGAGCCCGACCAGGGAAATTTGTGGCAACGAAGCTCTAGACGTATGCTGTGACTCTCAATAATTTTGCCAAACTATGATGTCTGTCGATCTCGATATCATTGTTCTCACTCAGGCTCTCCTCTATGTTGACTAGAACAGTTGCAATCTTGAAAATTCTGAACTTTGTGGACTCAGAGGAAGCCATAGATATAAGAGCTTTATCATGTCATGAGTCGTAAGCTTTTTCCGAGCTGCGTTTCGAGAGACACTTCTTCCATCGTTAGGCTCGAAGTATCTCTCGAAACGTAGCTCGGAAAAAGCTTACGACTCGTGACATGACGGAGTGACGTATGCTGACGTCCAAAAAAAATGTATTAGAGAAGCAATATCAGATTAAGTTTGGAAAATGGTATGGAGGATTGAAAATATAGCTGGGGAAATCAGAGTTGAAGTCATAAAGCCTCGCTTTGGAAGCATTCAATGTCATCGTGGAAATGCAGGTCATTATAACTAGTCAATTTCAGATTATTTCAAAGTACATAATGATGAATGGAAAGTATATACTTTCCATTCATTGATCATGTAGAGGAAGATTTAGAGACAAAATTTGCCAACGATAAAAAGCAACTGAGCACTCCCCAGACCCTAGTATTAATCTATCTAAACGTTTTGATACCAGAAAAAGTAATATTATAGTTGATCATTATGGATAATTCTGGGCGTATAGCGAAAGAGACGTATTACGAAATCAGTTAGCCAGCTACGATACACGCTTAACTCACCATGCTATGTGAAGAGCAACTGCTGAAACATTGCTACCAATGTGCAGAATAACTGTTGTATTAATCCCTCTTGATTCTCTTGCTTTCAGTGTTACAATAAAATAAATCCAAGAGGACTACTTATACAGCCAGTGAGCTTTCAATTCATGATACATCAATACTGTAAATTATATGAGTATTTTCCAATGATATAAAGGGGGGGGGGGGATGTTAACAATCTTTGTCCTTCTGTTTGATCTAATGTACGCTACTAACAATTTACTGTGTACCGCCTTTAACTTTCTGCTGAAAGCAATGACGACGCAGTCTCCAATAAAGCATTTCAATAATTTGCGGTCGACTTTAATTGAGCGTATTATCGAACGTCACAGCTTAAGTCGAATTTATTGTTCTTAAGCCCACAATGATGAAGAACTATATATTAACTTCGACATTACATCGCAAAAGAATGAACAGCAATCGACATTGGAAGATTAGGTGGTGGAAAAGGCAAAACAACCATGAAAAGAAAATGACACTGGACGCGGGAAGGACATTTGCCACCTTATATTAATCAAATAAAATTCTGCTCTTTTCCTACAGTAAAAGGTTATTTATTTTATGAGAAGAAAACCGAGAGAAAAGACAGCCGACCCCCTTCCCCCCCCCCATCCCTCGACAAGTTCTTTTATGTATTTCGGTGATTAAGGGCTTGTTCTATGCTGAGTAGTTTGGTTTTTGACATTTTCAGTTAGGAGTAGCCATTGTGTTGCCATAATTCAAAAGAATACCCAAAAATATTGCTTCTATATGATAAACATCAAAAAGGGCAGTTGTAATAAACTGGTGCTTGGAACTTTGGGCATAGACGTACACAAATCGGTCAAAGTATAAAGGAAATGTGAAAAAACAAGTAAAAATTAAAAATACTTCCTTTCATCTCCGTAAATTTGAGGAGACGGCTGTGCTATTCGACCTTCAATACACATTATGGGGTCTTACAGTTATCAGATAATGTACGCAGAATATGTCGAATCAAAACAACAAAACTGCTGCAATAAAGATTTTTTTAGGACCATGTATATACAACAAATTGCATTTTATCAAATAATCTACCAGTTTTCTCATTTATTCTTCTTCAGCGTTCTTTGTTTCTCTGCAAACTCTACAGTCTTCTGCTCAACGTAAAGACCTTTCCTTTTCCTGACGTCATTAACGTATTTCAATGCCTGATTGTCGCTATCGGCCTTTTCTCCGTACAGCAGATATTCCTCCTCTGTTGTAGGCCTCCAGAAAGGATCTACAGGAATGACCTGGAAACAACAGCAACAAACGACGAGGTTCAAAGTAAACTGTTTTACTTATATGTATTCAAAAAAGCGAAACATAATTTGGCGGGTGCAGTTTGCGATTGACACTTGGTGTTACGAATTACGAGGTTGTGTACAAAATGAGTAAAAAATGCACGTGCAAATTTATCAGCATATAATCATATACATTTACATACACACATACATACACAAATACATATATGTAAATACATTCATGAAAAAACCCTGTTCTGTGTTACTAAAACTTTTCTTTCTACTATAAGTAAACTTGTAGTAGCACAAGAGTAGCTATTTTTCATGCACTTAAAAACTGTATTTTGGGTCTATTCTTGGAATGTTAATAACTCTCTGTGTACATGCGCACCAATTAGCTTAAAATTTGCAGGTCCTATACAATCAAGAATGAAACATCGTACGACAGTTGGCACGAGAAAACTGGTACAATAAAGGCATTACTCAAATGCCCTTTATTATAAGTAAACAAAGAACGGTACTAAAAATTCGAATGTGGCTCAAAAATAAATCATTCACAAAAGGAGGAATGGGTCTTGCTTTCAAAGCTACAAATTAAGTTTATCACACTTTTGGCAAATGACCTGTTTTTCAAAATACCTATAGATTAGCTGACATGCACAATAAGACCATTCAAGTAGTGGAAAACCAGGATTAAGAGTGCCACTTGGCTGCATTCATCAACTGTCATGAAGAAAACATGTAAGTGAAGAGTATGGTGATGGGGGAGCTGTCCTTAAGATCCAGCAAGCGGCAGAGGTCTAAATATTTGAAACATAAAAGTCTTGGTAACTAAAATATTTTATTTAATGTGAGGATTCCAAAATATAGAGAAAAATAAGTTGAAGATATGTTTGCATCTAACTAGGTTCGAAGGTGTATCAACAGCTTTCATCACCACATCCTCTACCATCTGACGTTTTGGGCCCTATTCGTAAGCAGATCATTTTGCAACCATATCTCACACTTGGGCAAGGCATTCCTTCTCCACGTTCCTATCGTTGGTCATCTAATCCAAATCTTAAGTAAATGTAAATCTAAACGCAAATGAAATACGATGAATGTACCAGATAAAAACTAAAATTGACGACAAACAGGGCAAGCAAGTCACCTTTATTGCTACACAAGCTGGCGATCAAGTTGAGTCAACCAAATATTGACATATTCTTTACATCTACCTGGACTACAATACTGAAAAGAAATGGTTCTAAAAAACAACTAAACATTCGGTCATTTTGATGACTTCGGAACTTCATAAGCTGAGCTCGCGTTACAGATTTACTTATGAGGCACTTAATAATGAGTACGTAAGGACGAACATTATTTATCAAATGAAACTTTTTGAGAGTTTGCAATTTCATGCTGTAGTCATCGGTACCAAAAAGAGTTTGCTGAGATGAACAAGTTAACTTAAACCGGGTAAAGGGCAGAGAAAGAGTCGTTCATATGACATTCATGATCAAAACCCCCCTTTTCACCAATTTCCCACCATGGTAGTTTTTTACTAGAGCCAGCGTTCAGATTATTTAATTCCAAATATTGAACAACTATATTTGTAACAATATGCTCTTTAAACATCTCCTACAGTAAATTAAAACTCTCATAAAAACCTCAGTGGCAATGAGTTTCACACTTGTTTGTCTATGTCTGCCTGGCATAAAATTCTGCCGTAAACTATAATTCCTTTGAATGCATAATCCTTTTCGTGTTTCATGGGCAAACAATCTTACAAAGCTCATTCCAACTTACACATATTGTGCACAATTCACCATTGAAAGGTAACTATTAATTGTTGTGATTTCATATTACTTCATGTTAAAATATTTGTGCCTCAAATGGTAACCTAAAAAAGTATTATTAGAGATATAGAGATCAGCTGTTTTTGTTCACAATTCCAAATTGTCGGGGATTAGTCACGTGCTTTTTAGGAATGACCGCTATCATTGATAAGCCACCACATGAAGAAAAACAAGCAACACCAATATTTATACAGTACAGCATTCAGCATATTACGGTAACCGAATCAAACATGGTTTGGAGGCATTTAATAAATGGTTACGTTACTAAGCACAATCTAGTACCGACAAAAGAGATAACATTGTTAATTATACTACCATCTTCAATGTTCAACAGCTAAGAAAAATCCGTCACCTAAGAAAGCAAAGAAGCTACAGGTCCCGGAGAATTATCTGAAGGAATACAAATATTCGAAAATTGGTTAGCAATGCGGTCTAAAGTGGGATTATCTCACATTCCTGACACCAAATACTGAGAAAACCTTTGCATTATTTATGCAAAAAGTTAAAAACATAAGACAGAACGAAAGTTACCACTACTGGCGTTTACAATTGACCTTACAAAACTGACTTGTTCAAAAAGAATCCATCAAAGAACAAATGAAAGTTTAAAAAAATTGGCAGGTATTTAGACTGGAGGCAGTAAAACCATAATAACAGCTTCCAGTTCTTCAATAGTAGAATTTATCTTTAAATATTTGCAATTAAGAATTTCGTTAGTCGGGAAAAACTTTAGTCAATGTTGGGCGGCATATTTGGATACAACATTGTACCAAATGGCAAAGCTATTGCCAATTGTCTCCAGGTCCTACGCGAACATCCGGTCAGCCGTTTTCTTCACACTTGGACAACAGGCAAATTATCCATGACAATAGTTCTTCTTACAATTAAAAGGACTAAAAGCACTTGACAGCAAACAGATGATGTTTCTTATCAATTATTCTTCAGAATACGGTGAATAAATGGTAGATCTCCGTGAACGGTATACGGTAAACTGTGACACTAGCTCAAGGCTAACCAAAAGGAACAAAAGACGGATATCATGTCTGTTAACAACTTGACCTTTACAGTGGCCTTATCTAGAAAAAGTGCCCTGACTGTCGCTTTCAAACTACATTTTTATACAGGAATAGCTTGAGTCACCTTTTTACGCGCCGTACACCATACCAATGTCGGAATCATGTTGTCAAGAGAAGCAGCACAAGCCCTTATAGGATAGGAACCAATCAACTCAAGTATGCTAGCTGCTAAATTCAGGACATCAAACAAGAGAATCACACTTTAAACCAAATGTGTTATGCCCCAACAAATGATGCAGATGTAGATGTCAAGGAGGAATTTTATGACAGGCTTCAGACAGTGGTAAATGGTGTCCATGAGAGAGAGATGGTTATCCTTATGGGGGATTTCAATGCAAAGATTGGACAGAACAACCACGGCTACACAGCAGTCATGGGGAGGCATGGACTGGGTACCATGAATGAAAATAGCCAGATGTTTGCAGACTTCTGCACTGAAAACAACCTAGTCATCGGTGGATCAGTCTTCCCTCACAAGGATGTCCACAAGATAACATGGGTGTCACCGGACGGAAATACTGAAAACCAGATTGACCACATATGTGTAAGCAAAAAATGCAGAAGATCTCTCCTTGATGTTCGCAGTAAGAGAGGAGCAGATGCAGCTTCAGATCATCACCTGTTGGAAGGAAAGCTACAACTGAAGCTTAAAAGGTGCACTAATTCATTCACAAGGGTAAAATTCAACATAGAGAAATTAAAGGAGCAGGAGCATGTGCAACAATACCGGATGACTTTGAGAAACAGATTTGAGGTTCTGCAGGAAGTGGTTACAGAAGAGGGGACTTAGAGGGGTATTGGAGCAGGGTCATGGAGAACTGGAAGGCAACATGCGAAGAGGAACTGGGTAGAAGAAAGAAGCAACACAAACCGTGGATATCACAGGCAACTTTAGGTAAGATGGATGAGCGGAAGAAGGTGAAGAACTCACTAAATAGTGCCCGGACAAGAGCAACAAAGGCGAGGCTTGAAGAAGAATATCGACAAGGGCACCAAGAAGTGAAACAGAGTGTTAGGCAGAACAAGAGGGCTTTTGTTGACGACTTGGCAACCAGAGCAGAGACAGCAGCAGGACAGAGAAATATGAAGGAGTTACATGACATCACCAGAATCCTAGCAGGAAACAGGAGGGCCCCAGAAAAGCCAGTAAAGGACAAGAATGGTGTTACTATAACAACAATGAAAGGACAGATCGACCGATGAAAAGAACACTTCAGTGAGCTGCTGAACAGGCCAGCACCCGAAGAGAGACCAAATATCGCTCCGGCGGAAGAAATGTTGCAAATGCCACTACACAGCCCCATCAGGGAGGAAATCAAAAAGGCAATCATGTCACTGAAAAATGGCAAATCAGCAGGACCAGATGGGATCCCAGCTGAAACACTGAAGGCAGATGTTGACACTTCAGCAGACATGCTGCAGCCGCTGTTTGAAGACATGTGGGAAGAAAAAAAAGTACCTCAATGTTGGAAAGAAGGGTACATAGTGAAGTTTCCAAAGAAGCGAAACCTGCGTCAGTGTAAGAATTACAGAGGAATAATGTTGCTATCTGTTCCAGAGAAGGTCTTCAACAGAGTTCTACTAAACAGAATGAAAACGGCTGTTGACAATTGGGTCAGAGATGAGCAGGCAGGTTACAGGAATGAAAGGTCTTGCAGACTTGATCGCCACTCTTAGGATCATCATAGAGCAGTCTCTTGAGTGGAACAGCTCACTGTATGTGAACTTTATAGACTTGGAAAAAGCTTTTGATAGNTACCTCAATGTTGGAAAGAAGGGTACATAGTGAAGTTTCCAAAGAAGCGAAACCTGCGTCAGTGTAAGAATTACAGAGGAATAATGTTGCTATCTGTTCCAGAGAAGGTCTTCAACAGAGTTCTACTAAACAGAATGAAAACGGCTGTTGACAATTGGGTCAGAGATGAGCAGGCAGGTTACAGGAATGAAAGGTCTTGCAGACTTGATCGCCACTCTTAGGATCATCATAGAGCAGTCTCTTGAGTGGAACAGCTCACTGTATGTGAACTTTATAGACTTGGAAAAAGCTTTTGATAGTTTAGACAGACAGACACTATGGGGGTTGATGGCGCATTATGGGATTCCACAGAAATACATAGCTATCATAAGGAACACCTACGAGGGTATGGCATGCCAGGTCCTTCATAGAGGTACTGCAACAGAGAAATTCAGCATCAAGACTGGCGTTAGACATGGATGTCTTCTCTCCCCATTTCTCTTCCTTTTGGCAATAGACTGGATAATGAAGAAGTCAACAAGGCACAAAAGGAATGGTATTCAGTGGACCCTTTGGCGTCAGCTAGACGACCTAGATTTTGCAGATGACATTACTCTACTATCACACACACATCAACAGATGCAAGACAAGACTTCAACCTTGGAAGCCAATGCATCAAAAGTTGGGCTGCGAATAAACAAGGACAAGACAAAGGTCATGCAAAGAAGGATGACAGCATTAGGTTAACAAGCGGGGATATAGAAGAGGTTAGGTCATTTACTTATCTGGGAAGCAAAGTAAATGAGACCGCCGGGGCCCAACAAGACATCAAGACAAGAATAGCCAAAGCAAGGACAGCGTTCAGCCTCCTCAACAAATTGTGGCGATCAAGAGAGATAGCTACTAAAACAAAGCTCAGGATCTTCAACTCAAATGTGAAATCTGTGCTGATGTATGGAGCTGAAACTTGGCGCACTACAAAGGTGACAGACAGAAAAATCCAGTAATTCATCAACAGATGTCTCCGACGGATCGTGAAAATTTGGTGGCCAAACCGTATTAGCAATCAAGACCTATGGTAACAAGCATGTCAGCTTTCTCAACTACTACAGATAAGGAAAAGGAAATGGACATGGATCGGGCATACCCTCAGGAAAGCCGAAGGCAACATTACTCGGCAAGCCTTGCGATGGAACCCTCAAGGCAGACGGAAAAGAGGAAGACCTAGAGCCACCTTGCGTAGAAGTCTAAAACAGGAGATGAAAGACAGCGGACATAGTTGGCACACCATCATGACCGCAGCCCAGGACAGACGCAGATGGAGGGAGATTGTTAGCGGCCTATGCTCCATGCAGGAGTGAACAGGCTTAAGTCAAGTAAGTAAGACACCATACCAATACAATTACTTACAATAGTCAGTTCAATAGTTAGTGATATCAAAACGTCCCACAGAGATGATGGATATTATACATATGCATAGAAAAAGCCCCAAACTTGTGGCATGTTGAATCGATACATGTCCTACTCGATTTTACTACTATGTATTTTAACTACATATCGAGGAAACAAAGCCATCGCTTTCCTTGTGTATCTCAGTATGTGCCAACAGCTGATGATATAATAATAAAGACCAGCTCTAAAAATATTGCAAAGACCAATACAGAAGACTTTTTCCATCATTTAAGCCAAAATGATTGGTAGCAATAGAATAGATAAACGCTGCTTGCGCCCTGTCTAGCGTATTTTTATTGGGGGAGGGGGATACAGTTATGCTCTAAGATTTCTCTTTAGAGCCAAAGGAAGCAGGGGCCATTGTCTGACATAAATCTCCGAGCTAGCCCGAACTTTCTAAAGTTACTATTTCTAGCTGTAGCTGCAGCAGACGTCTCGGAGCAAATATAATCTATGCAGATATATTCTAAATAGTAATCCATAGTGACCAAAATGGGCTGACCGTTTAAAGTCTCTAGGATCAAGTCCCAAAATCTCTCTATGGGCCTTTTAACTTTAATTTGGCAAGATGATGAACGTGACTTCTTGTTAGCGAATCTGGCAAAAATGACTCTAACTCTTTACTACTTAAATAGTATCCGAACTGTGCAAAATAAGCCAAGGCTCTGGTTAGACGAATGACCAGCAAACTTCTCCTGACTTTCACATGTGAATCTAATTTAAAGGCACTTTAGAAGATAATCTAAGTATAAAGTGTTGGATAAATAAGTAAAAATAAATAAGTATAAATGTGTAGTTCAATATGTGGATTTACCGAATGTACTGACCAATAACAAATTTATAAAAAAACTCAATGTTTATTTCCAAAATTTATGTGATATCCCAAGGTGAATGAATTCTCTGTTTCATCCAAGAGCTTAATATGTAGTGATAAAACAACGGAATTACGTTCTTAACCAACAGTATAATTATCACAAAAAACAACACCAATTTCGTTTTAATTCCAGAGATTAAGGCGTTTGATGTTTGTTTTGTCTTTGCAAGGTCTGAAAGAACTTTATACACTGAACGCAGGCGTTAGGAGCTATGTATATTAATTTATGAACTATGAGAAAAAAAAACGTTAAAAAATTCCACACACAAAAATTAATAAGTGACCATTAAAATAAACGAATAAAATGGACAGTGTCAGAGCTGCGTAAAAATAGTGACATAATTTTCACGTCACCCTTTAAATCTGCATTAATTGTCGAGTTTAAAAATATAACCATATTACCCAAAACAATACCAAAATAGTATAGAAACTGCTGTTTAGTTGTTTACTTTGACAGGATATACAGCCAGGCTTTAAAATTCTAAATTCTGGAAGTGCTACGTCACTTCGGATTTGATATACTGACAGTAACCTTTGATAAAATCAAAGCTCCTAATTTTCATCATGATGGAAATTATTTGATTTATTCACAGGAATCATCTAAAAGTATTTATTTACATACATCAGTTTAAAAACTGATGTATGTAAATAAACTGATGCACCATTGGAATGCAACTACATAACTAGTTACTTCCGTCCTTTCTTTCTTTTTTTCTTCCTTCCTTACTCACTTCGTTCTGTCGTTAAACCCAACTATCACATCAGCTCCAGTTCACCAAAGGGTACACGTATAAGAAACTGCGAAACTGCAAACTCACCCACGATGGGAAAATTGGATTCAAGCTGGCAAGATTGGAGGTTCGTTTAGCTGATGAAGGGATTGAATCAGTGGTGTTTGCGTAATCCAGTGGGCGAGGCTACGTTCAACAGCAAGTCGTATTTCAGGATGCAAGAGGTATGGAAAACTCTACCGATCATACTGCTGACGAAATTCGGATGGACCTACATGTCACAAAGAACTGACTCGGACAGTCAAATACTTCTGACTCAGTCATCTGTGGTTGATGTTGTTCGTCTGTGGCTCGACGTACCGGGAAAAGAAGATCGATCCTATTGTGACAAGCACACCGTCT
The DNA here is from genome assembly GCA_003991215.1 of Morbakka virulenta. Lineage (NCBI taxonomy): Eukaryota > Metazoa > Cnidaria > Cubozoa > Carybdeida > Carukiidae > Morbakka > Morbakka virulenta. Next base: position 4,462,778 of record RDPX01000022.1, read on the forward strand.
AATCACCGTCGAGGCTAATGTGAAAAGGTTGGCCATCGTCAGCTGAACAACAGGAATGCACACCTCATGGGAATGACAAGCTTGATCAAGAAGTTGAAATGGGATCCGAAAATATTTGCTAAATACGACGAGGGGGTATGCGCCACGGGATCACTAAAGAAGTACCAGCCGGCACAACAGAGAAGACGTTTTGCATAACGAAAATGCCAGTGATGAAGAAAACTGCTCAAAACACAAAGCTGCGCATCGTTTATAATTCGTCTTGCAAGCCGAATCAAGAGAGTCCTTTGCTTAATCAGAGTCTGGAAATGGAACCGAAGGTATAGAGTCTGATGTGGAGTGTCTGGGTCCACATAAGGTTAAAATCTATTTTGTTGACTTGAGACTTGAAGCAAGCCTTTCTTCAAGTACGCGTACACCCGGAAGATCGAGACAGTCTTCATTTCCACTGGATGAAAGGCAAAAACCTGAAGAAGTGACCGGGTACCCGTTTTCAGAGACAGTTTTCATATCAGTTTAATCTCCACTCTTGCTTGGTGGAACCATTGAATTCCAGCTTGACTGTGTTCAGGCCGAACATGCAGAAACTGTAGAAATACGAAAAAATCTTTAAGAGGACCACGTGATCGGCGGTGGAAAAACTGCAGATGAGGCGACAAGGTTCAGGTAGGTGTGGATTCCTATCTGCGCCAGTGCAGGTTTTACCTGTCACAAGTGGCATTCAAATCTACCATATTTGTTAATGGAAGTCAAGCAGTAGTTAAATGTAAATTGTGAAAGCTTGATTCTTGCTTGGTACAAAGAAGCCCCATAAATATCGAAGCGAATTCCGGGCAAGTCAAAAGAGACGACCAAGGGGGAAATGTTTTGCTTTTTGGCATCAATCTGCAGTCTTGTTGGATTAATTTTACCGGCACTGCTTGCTGACAGACGCTAAGGATATGAAACTGGGAATGGGTATACCTCTACCACTAATTCGGCATGATCGGTATATGAAATGAAAGCAGAGATTTCCATTTAAATTAACTCCTCCTCTTCCATCATACAAGACATAGTATAGGGTGAACCGGAAAGAAACCAAGACCGTTATTGAAGAACTCAAACAAAGGCTTCTTGCAAAATGTGCTAAGATCAAAAGATACGAATTGGAATTCAAAAGTGTGGTGTGCTAGTATTGAAGAAGGGCAAAACGATTAAATGTGATGGTATAGAACTCCCAAATGGTGAAATTATTAAGAACGTTGAACAGAGCGGATATACCTATCTCGGAGTAGTGGAACTTGATAAAATTAAAGAAAAAGATGAAGCAGAAAGCAATAAAACAATATAAAAGGAGGCTTAGATTGAATTCTGAAATCAAAACTCAACGGGCGGAACAAAATAACAGCAATCAACACATGGGCAGTAGCGATTTTTAGATATGGCTTTGGTATAATAGACTGGTAACAAAGTGAATTGAAAAGGGTAGACACAAAGACCAGGAAAACGATGACAACCTACGGAGTATTACATCCTAAGAGTGATGTTGACAGACTGCATATGAAGAGGAGAGAAGTTGGATAAGGGCTGAGTAAGGTGGAGCTGGTAATCAGAGGGGAAGAAAATAGTTTGGATTATAACGTTTTAAACTCAAAAGAAAATCTCATGAAAGGTGTGAGTTGGTCCGGAACCATTTCTACTGAAGGGACAATTACCACAAAAGAATTTGAAAAACAAAAATCTGAAGAGTTTAAGCAAAAATGGATGGAAAAGGAGATGTATGGCCAGTTCATCAGAGATTGTACTAAAAATGTAGACAACGAGAAAATGTGGTATTGGTTAACCAAAAGTGGCCCTTAAAGTGAAATGGAGGCTCTTGTATGTGCCGCCCAACAGCAGGCTATTAGAACAAAGTATATCAAGTGTAGGATTGATAAGTGACAACAATTCTACTTGTACAATGTGCAGGAAGTGATAAGAGACAGTGCAACATATAGTTAGTGGATGTGAAAAGCTTGCACAAAAAAAGAACACGAAGAAGACATGATAATGTTGCCAAGAAAGTCCATTGGGATCTTTGCAAGAAAAATGGACTGGAGCATCAAGAAAAGTGGTATGAACATACTCCCGAAGGGGCTGTCGAAAAATGATGATGTCAAGCTTCTCTGGGATATCACTAAACAGTGTGACAATGTAATAGAGGCTAGGAGGCCAGGCATTCTCTTAATTGATAAGAAAAGGAGAAGTTGCATTATTGTGGATATTTGTGCCTGCAGATGAAAGGGTAGAGGAAAAGGAAAAAGAAAAAGTTGAAAAATATCAGGACTTGAAAAGAGAAGTAGAAAGACTTTGGAAAATGGACAAAGTTCCAGTAGTGCCAGTAGTAATTGGAGTCCTTGGAAGTGTAACAAAAGGATTTGAGAAATGGTTTGAGAATATTGGTATTCCATGTAATATTGCAGATATGCAAAAAACTACCTTGCTAGGAATGGCCAGAAACCTAAAAAAGATGTAATGAAGGAGAAGGCCCCTTGTTTGTTATGACTCGCCTTGTAAGAGTATCACGGTAATAAGATTAGCCAGAGCACAATCTTAAAGAAGAAAATAATCAGATCCACGTGTCGTGTGCGTGGACCTCAGGTTTTGAAGGGCTAAGTACCGAGGTCGCACTTGTTACATAGTCCTGAGGCGTTGGGTTAAGCCTCGCCACGGAGACCTTTTCAAGCAGAATGGGTCACCTAAACTGGGAAACCTAAACTGGGAAACCTAAACAGACTCCACTTGCAAGGTCATGTGTTGTATTTTTGTTAACATCAATTTATCACACACACTTAAGTGTGATGCATGCACCATTGCAGTTATCGTGCTGTGAGTCAGATGGGTTTGCTGGGGTTTCTACTCCTGAGTCCACCCAGGGCTCGTATTGCTCCGCCACTCAATAATAATAATAATAATAATAATAATTTTTTTTTTTAACTTCACATGGTTTTATTTGTAAATTAACGATCTAGAAAATTTACAATGAAATTGATCTACTCAATACAGGTTGCAACACAACTAAGCTGTCACTGGATCCAGAGGACTGGAAATATCACAATGAAGCCTAGTTGTGGTACATCCTCTATAGTGATACTCTCCATTTGGGCATATCACTGAGAGACGATGTATCAGCTGGTTACCAGATTAATAATTCTGGGTTTGTCCATTCTTTGTTTCTCATACAGAAAATAAAGTATGATGTCCGTATACAAATGTTTATCGATCTTTTGATGATAAATTTAACAGTTTCGTCATTGAGATCGAGGGACTTTAATTTTGAAACAATCAAGCTATTTTTCCCAAACACACCTAGAGTTCCGAGGCTCAAGTTTACATAATAAACTTTAAATCTTCTTGATAAATCGGATAATAACTGTTCGTAGCGTTGATTTTTACGGTCGAAGTTACTTTCTATATTGGTTTCAAATCCAGCTGTAAGTTCTAATATTAGTAACTTGTCACCTTTCACTATAACAAGATCTGGTCTTTGGGCATCACCTGTTATTATAGACGGGTTGGGGTAGCCGTCAATATCAACATACGCTTGTAAACCTTGAGATGTAACGGTTTTATAAATGTGGAGAAGGATTGAGTTGTGTCTCCAGTTATATCTAAGCTCGTCTAATGCAGATTGACATCCACCGACGACGTGGCCGAGGGTTTGCTGGCGATCACAAAATCTGCAGGTGGAATCGTTGGCTATTCCCCACTTGACTGCATTAGTAGCATTTGCAAGCGTATTGTTTAGGTAACGGACGACAAAACTGAAGATGTTCCTTGGGAGGTGGCTAATGACGTTGGACCACTGATTGATGAATTTACTGTCGGCATACTTCCATATAGATTTAATCACTAAACTTTGTGTGGTTAAGTTATTGATTAAGTGGTGCTCGTCCGACAGGCGAATTTGCTTCAAAGCTTCACGAGTTTTGTTGAATTGATCATATTGAACATTTACCGCACCTGTGGATTTGTGGATTATACGAATATTCTCGTTATGTGAACGGCCAATTTTGTTTCGAAATGTCACCTGGCACTGAGTATGTCTAGTAGATGGTAATATCAGCCCAAGACCAAATTTTCGTTTTGATTGGGTGATGACACACAGGGTACCATTGATGGGTATTTCGAGCCATAGTCTGATGTACCTGGATACGAGGTTGTCGATGTTGTTCTTAACCCAAGTGTTCGAAATTTTGGAGACTGTCAGGTGCCAGCTGATTTTCGATAATGTCCATTGTTGGTACAGCTTCAACTTGTTTTTCGGATGAAGTGGTAGTCCATCGATGATTACGAGGTGTTCAGTCACAATTTTTATTATTTCCTTTTTGTGCATTTCATCCGTCATTTTGAGGTCAAAGTGTCGACCCAGATAGGTAAAATGATGATCAATCTCGATTTGTGGTACAAGCTTGTTGTCTAAGTAGAGTTTTGGTTTGTATTGAACTGACAATGTACCCTTTTTACAGATACCGAAGGCGTAACATTTTGACGGTTTTATTCTCATTTCTGACCATTTACACCATTTGCTGAAGAAGTTCAGAAGAATTTGGTTTTCTCCTTCCAATGAGGTGACTGCAACTGCATCGTCTGCAAATTGGAACCAGTTGCGCGGAAGGAATCCTTTGATGGCACGGTAACCAAAGTTGGTATATTTATCGTCCCTGATACACTGTAAAAAGGTATTGACGATTAAATTGAAGATTAAAGGCGAGAATGAATCCCCTTGCAATACACCTTTTTCAACCGGAATGTATTTGGTGGAAAAATCGTTCGTAATAATTGATAAACGAAATTTACTATACAATGTTTGTACAATATTATTAATTTCTTCAGGTATTTGATGATACCGTAAAACAGTTTGAATCAACGAATGGTGGACTTCACCGAACGCATTTTTGAGATCGATTAGTGTTATTGTCAAGCTTTTCTGTAACTTTCTGGAGTGATTGATTATATGACTCATTTCTGCAATGTGCTCGAATGACCCACTCATACCAGGAGTAAAGCCCTTTTGGTAATGACTTTCGATGTATCTATTATTGATTAAGAAGGTAAACACTCTGTTACGAAGGAAAGAAGTAAATATTTTCAAAGTTGCAGGTTCCAAGGTTATTGGTCGAAAGTTTTCGGGCAAGCTGGGATCACCTTTTTTGTGGATCAGGATGGTGGCTGCTTTTGACCATTGTGTTGGTAGAGTGTTTGTTTGAATTACTTCCGAACATATTCCCATGATAAACGTTCTTAGATACTGGCATCGTTTGAAGCATATAATGGATATCTGATCCAGCGGACAGGGTGAACCGGACGGCTTCATACGCTTGATTATTCGGGTGATTTCCCTATAGGATGGGGGAGATAGGTCGAATGGAACAGTCGGATCGTCCAATTTGGGTATCCATTGAGGAATTACGAAAACTTTTTTACGATTTAAACATTTTAAGGCATTCGTAAAATACGCGGTGCACTGTGTGGCGTTGAATAATGGTAAAACGGATGTTCCGAGAACAAATACTTTTTTGGCATAGCCCCAAAAGTTTTTGTTGATTTCCTCGTCGTTGTCAGTAGCAATGGTAATGTCTATTGCCCTCTTGTTTATTTTCTTTCTAATTTGCTTTGCAACATATTTTATGGTATTGATATTTGCGCTATTAGATTTTAAGTTTTTGAGTTCTTTTTTCAGTTCATTTTTAGAGAAATGTTTGTATTTCTCCTTCAATGCTATCTCCTCCTCGGTGATGTCTTTTTGATAACCATAGTTGTCGCGGAAATAATCATATACAATTAATCTCATTGCTTCACTCAAATTATCTTTTATATCGACTTTGGACAATTCCAAGTGAAAAAAAGCATTAGCCAGTCGCCAATCCTCTGGAGATTTTGGTAATTTGATGCCTTCTTTCAGTGATGGAAATTCGTCATTCGTCATTCGAACATCGTCATTGTCGTTATTGTTTTCTGAAATGAATTGGTTATTCAGTTCATGTTGTTTAATAATAATAATAATAATAATAATAATAATAATAATAATAATAATAATAATAATAATAATAATAATAATAATAATAATAGACAAAGTCCCAAAGTGTTGGCTAGACTCTCTCTCTTCTGCCCATGACTGGATTGCAGTTATTTTCAATAAGATTATAACAGAACCCGAAACTATAGCAAAGTGGTTTTGCCTTGGAACTACCTATTTGTTACCAAAAAGTAAAGAAACAAGGAACCCTAAGAACTACCGCCCGGTTATCTGTCTATCTACGTCTTATAAACTCCTTACATCGATATTAACTGATAGAACTTATATTCATATGGATGAACAAAATATTTTCCCAATTGAACAGAAAGGATGTAAAAGAGGTTCATATGGTTGTAAAGACCAACTCCTTATAAATAAAATGATTCTTGAAAATGCCCATACTAAGCACACAAATTTAAGCACGGCCTGGATTGACTACAAAAAAGCATTTGACAGTGTTCCGCATTCCTGGATTTTAAAGGCACTAGAAATGTACAAAGTTTCTCCTGCCTTTATTTATTTCCTGCGAGCCAGTATGACCTTGTGGGAGACCAATCTTACTCCAACACATGCTGATTGCACCCTTTTCCCCAACTATTTGTAGAAAAAATGTGGTATCTTTCAGAGCGACTCCCTTCACCTCTTTTATTCTGAATGGCCCTTATCCCACTCTCGAAGCTCCTCAATGACACTGAACTTGGATATAAGATCATGGACAGGCAGATAAATCATCTGTTTTACATGGATGACTAAGAAACTGTACGCTAAGGATGATGGTGATCTGAAAGGACTTTTAAAGACTGTCAAAACGTTCAGTGACGATATAGGGATGGAGTTTGGTCTTGATAAGTGTGCCAAAGCAAGTTTTAAGCGGGGGAAGTTCGAAAGAACTGAAAATATTGAACTGGATGAAGTGACGGTGATTCAAGATCTAGAACAGGAAGGCAGTTATAAATATCTAGGTGTAAGTGAAGGTGACGGCATACAGCACTCGAAAATGAAGGAAAAGATAAGGAAAGAATGCATAAGGAGAGTGAGGTCCATCATGAAAACTGAATTGAACTCAAAAAATAGAATATCAGCAATAAATTCTCTAGCAGTGCCGGTAGTAACTTACAGCTTTGGTATTATAAATTGGAATCTAAGTGATTTGAAGAGGCTAGATACAAAGATAAGGAAGCAACTGACTTGTAATTTGATGCATCACCCTAAATCAGACGTTGATCGTTTGTACCTCCCTAGGAAT
>RDPX01000022.1:4484098-4495069 GCA_003991215.1 Morbakka virulenta
CTCACAATTTGAATTTTAGCTCCAGTAAACGTGTCTCGTTCTTTTTAAAACCTTTACCCACCTTAGGTTACCGGGGTGACTCGGTGGGTAATTGTATATATTGCAAACCAAAAGAAAATCTTATATAATAATAATAATAATAGAAATAATAATAATAATAATAATAATAATAATAGTAATAATAATAATAACAATAACAATAAGAATATGCCCTACGGCATGCATTACAACTGGCTTTTTGTGCCTATTTATTGTTGCTTTTTTCACCAAACAGGGAAAAAAAATCTAGTTTGAATTTAATGCTGAAATACCAGACTACTAGAACTAGCACTAAAATGTCTTTCCAAGTATTGTCAGTTGTCAGGCTGGAAATGGGGAGTTCTGTAGTCATGAGTTGTCGTCATACAACAACAACCGCTTGAACAATGTGCCTCTCCTTACTTGTTATGGGGCGCACTTGCAAGGTTGAAATGATGTTGCCATTTCATTTTTGTTCTCTATTTTATCTCACTCTTTTGGGTACAGTACATGCGCCTGCATTCACCTTTCCTGGCTTGCTGCTGGGCGCTAAATGTGGGTTTTTCACCCACCCATCTCTAGATGGTATGTACCCACTCGATAATAAAAACAGTAATAGTAACAACAATAGTAAAATGAATTCAGCATAAATAATAATAATAATAATAATAATAACAATAATATTAATAAATAATAACAAAATAGAAAAAATGTGCATATAGTACTCACTAAAGCAACACTATATGATGTTTATTCATTCAGAGTTAACAATTTCTTCATGCATTACACTACACGAGTAAGAATGTGTTACAGTAATTGTATAGATCCTTACCTCCCAATGGCTAAAATATAATAATGGACTGGCCAGCCCACTTGTTTTCTTCCGTATTTCCTCAGCAAAGCCAAAACTTTCTGCTACTGGTAAAACAGCTGTTACTAAGAATATATCGGACCCCTCTTTCATTTCTTCTTTAATTATTCTCCCTTCTCGTTTGCTAATAACTCCATACATCCTGCCTAATACATCGGCGGTCGTCTGTATGTCACAAGAATACATTGCTGCCATTAACCTCATAGGTTGTGCCATAAAAGCACGCAGGCACGCTTCTTTTACCGATGATATTATTTGCCCTGATAAGGGTCCATAGGTATCACTAGGCACTCTTGATTCTACAGGAGACTTAGAAAATTCAACATGATTTTCAGGAGTGCTTGAATCTTCACTTTGTTGACTATCAAACTTCTCAAGGCCTATGGCACTTGGTACTTCAACTGCAATTTCATTTTTCTTTTCATTATTTGATTCAGTCAACTGCATAACCGAATCTACAGAGGTGTTCCTGCATGAAATTGCATTATTTTTGCTTCCGATTTTATCTTCTAAGTAGGTCCACTGTTCAAGTGAAAAACAAATGCCAGTCATTGGCTCTTCACACATTGGTCCAGCCAGAGTAGCCAACTGAAAACCATTTACTATGCTATTGTCAAATGGTCTTAAATTCCAATCAACAGAAACACAGCCAAGTTGATCTGCACATAAAAAAAAGGAAGTGTTTAAGCATAATCTTACACTTTAAGTGGTATTATTATATGTTATAAACGAAACTTCATAATACGTCATTACCACTAAAGAGCTTTGCCCAGATGAGTATCACGACTAAAATAATTACATCAAACATTTTCAAAGTTATAGCAATGAAGATAAAGGACGGCAACGATTATGATAATGACACAATTAGCTTAAACATGATAACCTATCTTATCTTCAAAATAAATATCAATGATTTTACCACCGGGGTGATAGCAGTCTCCTGTTGTTACCGAGGTTTATCCATTTCATGCCATTGGGAAAATCAGGATTTTTAGTGTTCAGTAAAGTTCACTACATTACAAACTCTCCACATATTGTCACTTACCACGAAAGGGTTGGATGAACAATGTATAAAACTACTTACAAAGAACGCATAAAGCTGGGTATGGCTATGAGAAATGAGCACTGGTATGAAGTTTGGTTCTGGTGTTTAGGAGGCATAAATTTAGAAGTCCTACAATTATCTCCTCTCAACAAATAAATTTCAATAATGTTGTTATCAATAGGGTAACGACCAATTGAAAGACGACATTCTATACCATGACTATGATGCTATAAAAAATAAAACGACTGAAAACATGGCCAGTATGATACAGGTTAAAATTTCTCTATTCAAAGGTGGAGGTAAACATTTGTTTCAAACCTGGAACGGTCACAAGGAACAGTGATAAAAGTGATGACTAGGAATGACCAGTGCATCATGAGAATATTATGGAAAAGCTGGAAAACAAAATAAAAGATATTAAATAGGTCCATACCATCCGAAATTAATCCATGCCAGATTGTGGGACGATTGTAATCTTTAATTCTATTAAGTAATATATTCGGTCCAACACGTCTGGGACCAAAAGACCAAATTCTATGAACAGCATCATTCCACTCCGGCCCAGCTTCCTGAAATGCTGATTTTAATTCATCGTAGAAGTTCCTAAGTTTTGTAAATTTCTTGTGTTGTAACACTTCAACCTTTTCTCTTCTTTCTTTGCAAGTCTGTTCTGACGAAATTTCTATGATGGTTTTAATCAGCTGAACACGCTCTTCCAAGAGAGTAATGATTTTTTCCGGCAACGGAATAGCACGAATTGATATTAAACAGCTTCCATTGGCAGTTCTTGCTTCAATGAGTCCACTAATGTTTTGGGCTTTTCGGTTATCTTTTGTACTTCTAATACTTTTAACATCGTCCGCCTCCTGCAATTCTTTACTGTCAAAGTCCAACAAACGTTTCGATTTTTGTATCGTTTCTGCCCAGTCTTGAATTTCCCGTTGCATGAAAATTGGGAGGCGTTGGATATTATCTTTTTGAACATTTTCAGTTATTTCTTCATTCACCATATCAATCTTTGGCGGTGGAATAATTGTTTCTCGAAAAGGTATGATTGGTGAAGAAACACATAAATTAATGCCTGCATATGTTTGCTTAAGATCATCCAGACACTTTTTGAGGTGAACCTCCCCTGCAACTGCAATGACATATTCACCTAGGTGAAAAGATCAATACACTCGATTAATACAACTACAAAAGTGACGACTAGTTCTAAAAGAATAAAAAATAAAAGGAAGACAAAGTAGCCAGGTCAATACAGGCTCGCTACGGATCTGTTTCCCAAGAGGTGTGTTTCCTTTCTTGTCGGCTGACCATCAATGTTAATAACAAATCGAATTTTTGCCATTGGGTCTGGGTGAAGGTGCTTTATTTGGCTTACACTTCCTTAAAGTTAAAAATGACAGTCCAGTAACCATGTTTGTTTTGTTTGTTTGGTTTTGGTTTTAACGTCATTTTCCCACAGTAACTGGGGCTCAAACGGTGCCCTTAACAGGGATTTTCATTTGGCAGTGAGGAATTTCTTGGCAAGATGCCATTCCTGACGCCAACCAATGGCTTTTTCTTTTGTGAATTTCCAAAACAGTTGCACTAACCATTAAGCCACGGCTCCTCTAACCATCCACCTGAATGCTTATCCTTCACAGCTTTTTTAAAAAATACAGGTGATAGGAACGTATGACAACTGCGTCTTCATATGAGGATATCCTTCAAGTTGTCAAATATTTCAAAACAGGTGCACATCTAACATTCTTTGCATTTGTACTGCAATTTCTATAGGCTATGTCAACTTAGGGCAACAGCAATTGAGCACAAGATCATCAGTATACCTTGGAAAATTTTTTCCCCTTTAAACTTAGGCACCACAATTTCTTCTCAATTAAATTTGGCAGACTGTTCAGTCGTTACATTTTACCGGAGGTGTGAGAAGAAGGAAGGGTGGAACCCAAACAAAAACAATAAAAAAAGCATGGAAACAAAATTTCAAATAACATTAAACTCTTTTCTCTTACGTGACTTCTGGTCTTCATATGGAAGGAGAATGTAAACAAAATCAAATTCAAAAAAACAATAGCTGGTGCTTTAGTCACAAAGGTAAATGAAATGAAAAGCTATAGTTGGGAGAAGAATATCACAGAGCTACTTATTCTGACTTAAATAAAATGTAGTTAAAAAGCAACTCCATTGGGGTCCCTGACTTCCCTAAATATGTACTAATCAAAAACAACAGTTTAAGGTAAAAATGATCCGAGTAAGGAGATTCGTTCGGTGGAGTCAACAAAACCGTCCGTATTTTCTTCATGTAACAAGATTCTTTAACGCATTATCTATAAAAGGTAAGTCACACAACTCACTAATTAACGTATCCTTTCCTTCCCCAAGGGAGAAACTGTTCAAAATAGTAGAACCGAAAATTGTTAGTTGGGATTAAAAAACACTTTACCTGTGAAAATAACATCAAAATAAACTAAAAGTTCTGTTATCTTTTTAAGCATTTATGTGACAATAAGCTGCTCCTTCTCCATTAAGACATTAAAATATTAATTATCATTAATATGGTCTTAGGGTACTCAAAAGAGAAAATTAAACAATCTAAAAAGCCCTACAATGACCACCACAGAGATGTTTGGCACTAAGTAACACTGTAGCAAATAGAATTTCTCGTATTTATGTGTCCTTCTAAAAAACAACTGTGGCTGGGAGCGAAAACTATATTTTAAAGAAAAAATGGTAATGTAGTTACCTGTCTCTTGTACAAACACCTGAACACATGGATCTGCTTGATTTAATAACTTTAACCCCCTGAGTAACAAAGGCAAGGAACTTGGCTGTTCTGGCTCGACAGCAACACGTACAATAGGTCTTGCTTCAAAAGGCATTGGAGTAAAAGATGGGCAAGCTAATGTCGATGATACCGTAGCTGACTTCAAAACAAAATCTGCAAGACCATTTATTCCTAATCAGACAAGAAGAAAAGGAAAGAAAATAGTAATCGTGTGGTAACAGGGAGAAGCAGGTGTGTTCACATTCTCATAATATTAAGCAATACAGCACAGACCAATATGGTCCAAAATGTGGAATTTTCAACACGATTTGGTTCTATTTTCCATATTATTTTCAAATTACGATGAAAAACCCTATTTTTTTTGAAATGTCAATAAATAACCTTTTCATTTACACGAAACATGTCGCACAACTAAATCTATCTTGTTGATGAGATAGTAATAGAATACACAAAATTTTAAATCACTCTTTTCTTTGATATGGCGGCCTTGCCTAGTAAACTGGTTTAATAATTACACATAGTATGAGTATTAAACCACATCCAATAGCTGGGAATATAGCTAAAAAGGAGCGGACCTACTGCACAACACCACTTGGTTGACACTACATATAAAAAGCTATTGCGATCTATGGTCCTTCTTTGACTACCCGCGTCAGCTGTAAGCAAGGAAGCGTATCTGGGAATGCAGAATTAATTATCATCAGCTCCAATAGTACACGAAGTGATGTTGGCAACAAAATCTTTGAAAATACACTCAACAACATGACCATATACAATAAATAAACTAAACAAAAAACTCAGAACTCGCTACTACAATGATGTCTGCTGTTACTCATTATACCGTTTAAAAAATGAGGGAAAGTGTGAGTTTTCAAGATATCATCCAATACACAGCATGAGATCTATGCAAGTATGACCTTTCTAAGTTGGGTGCTGTCGTTATCCAGAGCATATTATTCTTAACTTCTCCAGGGGCATCACTGAATGCGATGTTTTCAATTAAAATATCAATAAATTCCACGCGAATTCGTATCCATATTCGTATTTCGCTTCAGCCAAGCCGAAATGCTAAAATGTGGTCAATGTTACTAGATATAACTCTCACAGGCAAGGATTTCAAATGCCATAACAAAAGCAACTAGGGACTCGTGAATTGTACAGCACCTAATTATAATTTAAATGTCAAGAAAAATAACTAACTCATTTCAAGTGGCTTTGATAAACTGCCAAGAGGAACATGTTGAAATAGCACTTGAGATTAAACAAAAATATGGAAATTTTCTTGCTGCAAAAATATTGCAAAAGACGGTAGCTATCGGTCATTATCTACTGGACGGGCATTTCAGTGGTTTAATGTACCTGCCATCCAAAAGATCACGGCAAATGCTGAAATGCAGGCAAAGGTCGGCAACACCAAAGCAGACCTGATGCAGCAGGGAAAGGAAAGCGTCTGAAGTGTAGGGCTAATAGTTTTCTCCAATCAAAGAAAACAGTTACCCCCAAAATTGTGACCAACCACTGATCACCAGTGTACCCTTGTTTTAATTAACTATAAGCCACTGAAGAAATCCTAGGGGTTTAAACGTAAAAACAAATGAGTGCCTGGTGACATTCAAGGATTGAAATAGTCTTTTCTCCGTTAACTACAATGTATCCCGTATCGAAATAAACAAACTTCTTTAGTGTTTCAACTCATTCAACATACCAAGCACATTGCCTGCAGGAACTTCTTCAAGTTCTTCAAATTCTCTTCCCATCATAAGAAACAAATTATCAATTGTAAATTTGGCTGCAGTAAAAACATCAAGTTGTTCATTTATTCCCTGCTCAACATCCTCTAGTTCTCTAAGGAGCACATAAAAACAAAACGTTATTAAAATTGAGTTCAGTGTTCATTCAAAATATATTGTTAATATAAAGGTCAATGTTACCAGCATCGTAAGAACTCAAAGGAGCCTGGGATATCAAGGCAAAATGTTGTACAGGTTCAATTTCATTACTCTTTGGGTTATAGAGAACGAAAAGAGGCTAGCAGGTTTTGAAGGAGTTAAGTCATAACCTTAATAAAAGTAATACCACTTCTGATTAATGGATCTGAGACATTAACACTGATAAAAGCACTCAAAACAGCTGTAATTTTGCCATACAAAAATACTCAAGATGGGCTGAATGAGTGTGCTGTAAATGTCACATGACGAATCATTGATAACGGTTACTAAAAAGGGAGAAAATGCGGGTTTTCAAATGATTGGTCAACTGATAATGGCAGATTAACAGGTAACTGTCGGTTTGGTTATAACTATTAAGGAACTACCGGCTCTAGCTGGTAATATATGTGGTGTGTAAATAAAAAATTGGTCACTGAAGTACTAGCACTTTCATTGGTAAAAAAACTATTGGGTATTCTAATGTGACAGGGTTTTTTTCAGTTGCTTCGGTAAAAAATTCAAGTAGGTGCCATCAGCTACCAATGCTTGTTGAGACAACAACCATTGTGATAAGAAATGTGCTCAGTAAATACTGTAAATACGTGATTAAATGCCCTCTTTTCAATAAACTGCTCTTCTAATAAAGCCCCACCCCTTTCGAATTTTCTGATAAATAATTGCCCACCTTCGAATAACCCTCCACAGAGGTTTGACTTCGTAGGGAGCAATATTTGTAATATAGACCAAAAAAAATCCGCTTGAAACTTTTATATATTTTTCAAATTAATACTTCTTCGAGTAACTGTGTCGTCTCCTATGGTCATCTCTTTCTTCAGTAAAAATATTCAAAACATTTTAACCTCTCCTATTCTTTTAGTGTTTTAACAGAATGCCTGCTTTCCTCTTGATTCTTGTAAGACCCTGATACTTGGGTGGGAGGGTAATCCCAACTTCTCCAATTATCTTTCCACAAGTCGCTCTACACTTAAAATTTGTGTGGAGCGACTATTCCCCCATCCACGGGGTCCCCCGGTGGCGGATGGAGGAACGGCCTCTAGATACGGAGGTTAGCTGTGAATAGGCAAAAAGCAGTTCCGGACCAACTGGCACTCTACTCGGAAGGGGTGGGGTGTGTGGGATGTCCTGGTCAGGTTTGTCTCCTTTGAAATACACGCAGATACCTGTTGGCTTGGAGAATGTTGACTGCCATAAAAGCTAACTGTCCGAGCTCACCTAGTGGCCGATTATCAGCCTTGGATGGTACCTGCTTAGTGTCGATGACGAATAGAAGCGATGATATTAGGAAGGGCATCCGAACCGTAAAATGTATGCTTCAAGTTACAAGCAAATTTTTTCCTAATAATGGAGTGGGAAACAAAGTTGAAATTGTCACTTTCCGTGGGGTTAATGTTGGATGTGGGCCCAGTGAGATGATTAGTCTTCTACCATATCAATATTTTCGGCCCGGCACCTGGAATATTTGGTCGTTGAGAGGGGGGTCTAGTAAAGTAATAGAGGCTTTGTCTCGCCGGAATGTCGATGTCTGTGCTATTTAAGAAATCAGGTGGATATGGGCGTCGGTTAGAATGTCAACTGATAAGGACACAAGACATAAGCTTTACCCGATTGGAAATAGTGAGGGCAATGGCGGTGTTGGCATATTTCTTGAAGAGAAATGGGTGGATCATGTCTTTGAGGTAGTACGCGTACCAGATTGAATTATGCTAATCAAAATCAGTGTTGGTGAATGCATTGTGACAGTGGTGTCAGTATACGCACCACATGCTGGTCTTGACGACAATGTAAAAGATGCTATTTTCCAAGACCTGCAAGTATCAACAGATAAATACGGTCCATTAAGATCATCTTTACTCGTGGCAACTTAAACTGTCACATCGGTAGGTTGGCTTATGGTTACAATGGTCCTTATGGTAGAAAAGGATTTGATTTGAGATTTGAGAAAAATTTGATTTAAGATTTGAGAAAAATAACTGCATTGAAAGCCAAGGTAGTACACAAAGAAATATCTGAAAGGAATCCTAATACCCAATAAAAGACATTTGATCCAAGTAACGGATGGCTTCAGGGCTCTATGATACAGAACAGGTTGTCGCAACAATCAGCCTCAACTAAACAATGAGACCCTAATTTACTAGTTACCATGTTTTCCCCCTACAAACTTCGTGGTCGCCGTCGCGTTACAAATTTAACTACAGTTCTACTGATTTAAGAGCTTTCCAATATGAGCAGACATGATATCAACAACCACAGTCGATGTGACTGGCAACATAGTGATCAAAACGACTACCACTGGTCATGAAAAAATGCGAGCAACAATAGGAACAGCTGCGAAATGCGATAAGAGAAAATCAAGGCCAAAAGTGGCGATCAAAGAACAAATGTGTGTCGAGAGTCGTAGAAGACGTTCCGGGGCAAGTGTACGTTCAGGCCTACTTCAGACTGATGCACATCCAACGCCACCGTAGTCAAATAGCGTGCACGGTCAGTTTTTGTTTCGTCGTCGTTATTTATTGTGAGATACATAGCCTATCAGTGTCATCTACAACCTTCTGTTCAATCATCTTTAAAAGCAAAGAAAGTCAGTACAGCTACTGTATGAAGAGACTGCACCAGGTATATAAATACACCAAATGTTTCGTAAGATAAATAATCTAAACTGTTTATTTCACGAGTTGATGATTGACAACGATATCAGCAGCGGTGTATTCATTGATGCAGAAGGTCAAAAACGGAAAAGTTTGCTTTTTGAACAACGTTTTGCTTTTTGTTTTATATTTTCCTTGTTATCTTCGATACCCTGTATTTATGATATTTTAAAGGCTATCAATTTAATGCATTCCACAGTAAATTGCTAAATGAATGCATACAAGAAATTCAGCAAAGAAATTTTGAAAAAACAGGTTATATAAATCTCGCCAATCTTAGAACCCAGTTGTTGTGGAATACATAATCTTTACAGATGTGTTCATTAGTTAAATGTGATTAATCTCTATAGGAATTTGTGCTAAAGCTTGACAAAGTCGGGATGTCTCCGTAAACCATTATAGCTGACACAAAAAATGAAGTGTCCTTAACTAAAGTTAAAAATGAAAAGAGGATAGGGCAAGTAGTAAATATCAGAGGTACGGCAAAACGAAGAAAATCTAAAATGTCTTTAACAACATAAAGGCATTAATGGTATTAAATAGTGAAACAAGACTGAAAAACCTTCAGTCTATAAGCGCGAGCCTAGTATTTTATTTATTTTACTTTATTTCTGAGCAAAGAAGTGTCCATAAAAATAACTTAACATTACTGAGCAAAGGAGTGTCTATAAAATAAACTCTGAACCTCATTTAACACATGGATGGGTGCCCATTCGGTCTACATTCAACCCAGTTTCAGAATTGATCAGCTTATTGTTCTACTACACAACGGAGCACGCGTACAGGGCACACATTAAAGACTAGTCTATTATTATGTCAATTGTCTATAACGAAAAGATAAATCGTCCAAGAACAAGAACAAGGAAAATACAAAGATGTAGAAGCGCGGCAATACTTGCTTGCGCTTAAAAACGACAAGTATAACATATATGCAAATGAAGTTACCTTTGAAGTTTCCTGTTTTCATCCCTAATATTCTCTGGCTGTTGAAGAGCCTTTGTATTTCTTGGATCATATTTTGGTCCAAGAACATAAAGTGTGTCACCTTTCTTAAGAGTTCCACTAAAAACTCTTGCAAAAGCAACGAATGTTTCAGTAGACTTATTATTTCCAGCATCTTGGTCTTGTGAGGTCTCTGCTGATTGCACTCCTTCCTCAGATGGTATTTCCAAACGGCCTTGTTCACAGTTACCCTCTTTCGCCTCTTTTCGCTGAGCATGTCGCTCACGTGCTTTTTCTCGTCTGTGACGCAACTCTTCTTCAGTTAATGGCCTAAGTAAAAGTTGAATATTAAATGCTACAAGTATTAACGGAAAGCCTTCAGCTAAGTAAATAGTAAATAAAGTGATAGACGAGAAAGTATTGAATTGATATCTCTTGTTAGGTCCCGAAAAAGGCAGAGAGAAGTAACATCACTAAAAAGCAAACAAATGGGGGATTTACAAAATCTTGTAGGAAATCAATATATCCATAAAGTGACCTGATAATTCTCCTGATTTATACTGCATTCGTACTTCACAGGTGACCCTACCAAAGGCCTGATCCATGAAATTGGGCGCACAGGTAGGTTACTTTCGTCTTAAACTACCACATTGTGCTTCGCTGTTACTGGATTCAATGTTAAGGTAGTATTCGTATTTTCTGTTGTTCTTTTTTTT
>RDPX01000022.1:4523371-4544632 GCA_003991215.1 Morbakka virulenta
GAGAGAGAGAGAGAGAGAGAGAGAGAGGGTGCAAAATTTGGTCAACACTGTCTTTGTGTTTGAAAAATAATTCTGGCATTTTTTTTCTGGTTTTCGGATGCCTCTAATTCTACCAGTTAAAAAGTATGCACCTGACGAAGTTATTAATTTATATGGTGTAAATTAAGCTCCAACTTTTCATTCTATTACAAGCAAGATCCTGCTTTCTTTGGTTTCAATTCCGGTCCCTAATTAAACTCCGTAAAGTAAAGTACCGTGTGGCAAAAATAGGACGACAATAAAAAAGAATGAATACCTGATCATCTTCGGTATTAGAAACGCTGTTGTGTCCCTTACTCCCGTCAGCATTTACCGAAGAAACCTTTTCCATAACATCAGATGTAAACAAAGTTGCTGTTATAGCATTCACCTACGGAAACCAGCAAAAATGTTTACTGTAAAATCTTAAGAAAAAAAGAATACAATAAAGAAGCATCTCCAATTTGGTGGCAGAATTCAAAGTTTTCCAGTTGTGCAATACATAGGCATCAAATAAAATATAAACATATCAAGAACACCATTTATGGTAAAAAAACCCAACATTTTAAAAAATGCTTAAGTAAACAAATATAATGGGGCACGAAGCAGTCATTCGAAAAACACAAAAAAATAAACATGCATAATAAGCGCACTAGATTTGCGACCTGGCAGAGGTTATTAACCCAAATGTAGTAATTATTTCTAATGCTTCTTATAAAAAATACACAATTTTTTTGTTTATTTGAGTTAGTCTTTTCAGTATTATCCCTATCGTTTTCTTGGAGTCGCAAATGGTTAAACATTGCAAACATTTAGCACTGGATACGCACAGAAATGCAGAGAAACGCACAGTGACAGGCACAAAAACACCTAGCCCCACCCTGACGTAGCTACACACACACACACACACACACACACACACACACACACACACACACACACACAAACACATACAGAGCAGAAGTACAAACATTATTGCATAAGAACATTGACTCATCAATCACCCTAATTTTTTTAGTTTTCCGACATGAGGTGAGGCCAGTTAACACAACAAAACACAAACACTTATTATGCACTTGCACTTATTATGCTCTCACAGCAGCTACAAATTGAAAATATGTGGTCAAAATGGAGAATCCTGCAACTTAATGCTATGAGCGGCTATTATTCTTTTGTAATAACAAAAATATATATTCATAATTATAGATGTCCTTCGTATTTTGTGATAATTAACATAATTTCTGCCCTATTTACCGATATAAAACGGTGAAGTAAAAAAAGCCTCTATTTGATAGCATATTCCTTAAATTCCATGATATTTTCACTGTGGTCTTAACCCATAAATCAATAAAATGAAATCTCCGGCATACATGTACTGACTTCAAAGTGAAGTCCAATTACATCAAACTGGGGAGGGGAGGGGAGTGGCGCAGTCCAGTACTGGATGGGGCTTCAAATGTGTTTCGTAATGAAGCAAGTTCTGATAATTCAGTAGTTCAGACAGATGGTCATGATAGGTAAAGGTTCAAATCTAACTCCAAGAAAACCCATTTTTTATTTGTTTCATTACGTGTGATTTTAAACCTTTTCTTCCTATAAAATTATGATTTTACCACAGGGCTCAAAAACCAGTGAAAACTTATAATTTCAAAATATACCAGCAAAAAGGGTACGACCACAAACAATAGAAAATGAAATTATCTGTTGCTATTTTTCGAATTACAAGTCAATAGGTAAGACGCATTTTAAAATATTAGCATATTCATCTAAAATTTTGCATTTAACAAGCTAGGGTGCTTTAAATCCTAACCTTTTTCGCTGGTGGTAAAATTAGTAACTTGAAAACAGTTCCTTGTCACAAGGTTTCGCAAACATTTTAAGTAAAGATAGATACGCAGCTGCTAAGGGACATAAGTCATGCAATAGCTCGTGCTGCTGTGCTCAAAGACACCGGACAACCGAGGTGATTCGAATTAAATTCCGATGCTGTAAATTTCCCGGCACTACCACTGGCCGGGCAACTCCGCCACTAAAAAAATAAATACGAACCTGCTCTAATATCTGCTGCAAATGTAAATAAGCTTCAAGAGGTGACATTTTCAGTTCTGTTATGAGTCTGTCAATTTTGTTTAGGATGAGGCAAGGCTTCACGTTCTCAAGCCAAGCTTGCCGTAGAACTGCATGGGTCTAAAATTAAACAAATTGTCAGCAAACAAAAATTCCCTTTGTAATTCATTAAAAAGATACAGGAACACATAAAACTAGATAATGACTGCTAACGAAGAAAAATATTTTTGCAAACTGATGGTCAACTAATGTAGTTCTTGTACATCTATAGTCTAATGTGATATACATGTTAATGGCTGCTTCATGATAGTGGAAAGCGAAGACTTAGTTTGACGTAAAACGTGGTAGCTCCTGGGTCTGACGAAGCAGGAAGTACTCGAAGAGCATTATATTCTTCTTTTTCTTCTTCTTCTGATTAGAATGGTCAGGACTCTCTAACAACCGGTAACTGGTCGTAGGTGTTGGCTGACCAGGCATCGGACCCCAAAAGCACACCTTTCCTCTAAAGTATAGACGTAGAAATAAATAAATTATTTAAGCTTTTAAATGCTGCACATTAATTCCACCGTGATTATTACCAGTTTCCATTTGGGCAACAGTAGCGTATCCATCTAATAATTCTGTAATTTTCTGTGAAATCGCAGACATGCTGATAACAAGGAAATTAGTCATACATCCAAATCACACCATGAGTCACATTACAAGGTGACGAATTTTTATTTACGACTATAACAAAAAACCCACAACAAAATCTTTGGATAAATTACATCTGCTAAACACAGCTTTTTTGGTGTACTAAAAAAGTACGTATTTCTTTAATTCAACAGGATGAACCTGGAAAAAATGTATGTTCTTTTTGACTAAGTCTTCGTGAAGTTTTAAATCAGCTAAAGATTTTGTGGAAATCGAACCCAAGCCTTTGAGTCACTTTCAGTCACACGTAAAAATACAAAATAAAACATTGGGAATTAAGATATCAAAATACAGCAAAAATAAGAATTTTATTAGTCTAGTGGTTTAGTTCTGCCTAATGCCAGTGGAATTCAAGTTGGAATTCTGCATATAACAAGTATACTAAACCTTTTATGACGATGGGAGAGGTATAGAATCCTTCGAAACGTGGCTCAGAAAAAGCTTATGATTTATAACATGATAAAGCTGCTGTATCAATGAAAATTATGGCGAATGATCCAATAGTAATGATTATAACTTATCTTTAGAAAATCATCATTATAAATAATTTTTAAACTTCACATTATTTAATTTGTAAATTAACGATCTATAAAATTTACAATGAAATTGATCTACTCAATACAGGTTGCAACACAACTGAGTTGTCACTGGATGTAATGGACTGGAAACAGAAAGACTAGAAATAGCACAGTGAAGTCTAGTTGTGGTACCCCCTCTATAGTGTTACTCTCCATTTGGGCATATCACTTAGAGACGATGTATGAGCTGGTTACCAGATTAAAAATTTTGGGTTTGTCCATTCTTTGTTTCTCATACAGAAAATAAAGTGTATGTCCGTATACAAACGTTTATCGATCTTTTGACGATAAATACTACTACTACTACTACTACTACTACTACTACTACTACTACTACTACTACTACTACTACTACTACTACTACTACTAATAATACTAATAATAATAATAATAATAAACAATACGCTTTCACTGGAATCGTCCTATACATATGTATGCATTTAACAATTTTTATGTCCAGTTTGCTATTTGAATTTCTCTGAAGCCTTGTGGCACTTCAAACTTGGTCACGTAGCAATTGAATTTACTTCAAATAAATAGCACTAAAAAAGCAGTGTTAACTAACCTGAGGACAAACACCTTCAACAACATCGACCAAAACAATGGCACCATCGCAAAGACGTACCGCTGTTGAGACCTAAAAAATATATCTAACGTTACTGTCAAAGAAACCAAAAGTCTCAAAAAATGATAACCCTTGTGTAAAAAAACAAAGCATATTGGTGTTCAACTGAACGATTCGGTAGTCCAGAATTACGTAAATCTGCTCGTAACCATATATTTCCCGGCCATGGTTTTCCCTGGCGGACATTGGCAAGAGGCCCTTCCGCAACTGGTATTGCCCTGACTGCATGGGGAGAATTAAGGCAAGTAAATTACAAGCCGATAAAACCAAAATTTCATAATACTTGTCCTTAAAAACAACTTGAGTCTTTGAGTTTGATAGGGGCAATTTCTGTCGGAGTAATATTTGTCTATAAAATCTCTGAGCGGGTAAGTTTTCTTGAATCAAACTGTTGGCTTCCGCCTTATGTAAAACTAAGGAACGAAAGATTATTTAAAGCATTAACATAAGGTTTCAAATAAAAAAGATCATTCTGATGCCAATTTCAAAAAAAATTCGTATTATGCATAACATTAACTTAAGTAATGGCTTCAAAAAATAAATAAATTTTGTTAGTTCCCCTGCAAATGATTACGACCAGTTTTTTTGCTGAGAATAAAACAAGCTAAACGTCTCATTAATCAAAAGGTATCTAAAACGTGGCAACTGGTCAGTTGGCCCAAATAAGGTTTTCTAAAGCTGGTTGTTTGGTTCTGTCAATGATACTCAAACACGGCAAGAGAAAGGTGCATTATGGTCACAGGACTGGTACTTCAGTAGGCAAATGGGCTTTCTGACATGGGACACTGCACTAATAAAACACGGGCAAATTTCATGCCAAATGCTAAGCAAAGTCGACGAGATACCAAATTTTATGTTAGCCTGCTTTGTCGCTTTTATTAACTAAGCCCACATCACCTACTCCACTTATGCGGCCATACTAGTATTCAACATCTTTGGACCCTTTACTTAGCAACAGCTCGTGTACTCCTAATACATTATTTTCAACGTAATGCTGAAAATAACACAGGAAACCTGTTTTTGTCGGCAGGATTAATCCGCTGTAGAACTCAGTGGTGGCCAAATTGTAGCCCATAAAACCATAAGATGAAATATTTTGAACATAGTTGCGTATCACTACTAGAATTACTCTGTCAAAATCGTCTCTCTCTCTTAGTGGCCAATTTCTTGTCATTGACCACATTTTTGGCAGGGCATGAGATTGGTAAAACCAAATATTAAAAACAAGAAAAAACATGTGGTATTTACTATATTATAAAGCCTTCCGTTGAAATGATATAGAACATTTGGTCTTGCAAAAGACCAGTCTAATAGAAAGAGTGAATTCGTACATATGAAACATTTTTATACTAATGCTTTCTTATTCTTTCAGTATTTCCTCAAAATTTGGTTTTACTAGCGAAAATTGCGGCTAAATTAAAAGGAGTTTAAAAAAGCATAGCCCTTTAAAATTAAAATTTATACTTCATTTGAAGTAAATTGTACATTTTCTTTTTTTTGTTGCCTTCCTACAGTTGAAAAAAATTTACAGAAGTTATGTTTCACAGGTGTATGAATGCAGTGGTCAAGTTGTTGCAATAACTTCGCTGCTCCACACAGTAATCCTGGACTTACAAATTCATATCTGTTTACGCACAAGCCTTCCATTTATGCCAGAGAATTACCTTTTAAAACTTACCTCACTAGAGAAATCAATATGTCCTGGTGAATCAATTAGGTTGATAAGATACTTTTCATTTCCTACGTAAAAAGGAAAAAATAAAAATAGTTATTACCCCTTTACCAAGTTTTTTAAGTGTTAGGTAGACGAGGATGTGCGTGTGTGAATGTGATTGGGCCTTACGCCACAGGCAAGCTGGAGCATACGTTTATTTAAAAACGGCTTTCTGATGATAATTTCTTAAAAGTTAACTTTGATCTTTGAAGTTCTCCTTACTTCTCCTTGTGCATGTGTTTTATTCCTTCTCAAAATTCATAACAGCCAATCCCTTTTCATAGTGTTTTACCAGCATAACACTATTTTAAGTGGACAAATTCAATTTTAAGTCAACTACCAAATAATAAAAAAAAATAGTAAGCCTGTAAGGCCTTTTTACCTCTGTCTCTCATGCGTACAGGTTTAAGTGCACCCTTAGCAAGAAATCAGCCTCTCTGGTCTTAAGTGACATCTCATCTCACTGAAGTCATATTCTTCGTTTAAGACTGATTATAACGAATTCTTACAAACAGGAAAAATCCAAACTCAGGGGCGGGACGGTTAACAGTTCCACTTTAAGCATGGAAACAGATTGCAATTCGCTTTTCATGCATGCTAATCCTCGTTAATTTCTTCGATTTTCCATGTTTATTTACTAGGTAAGGGGTGTCAATAAGTCAAAGAAATTAATATTGGGGCATGCTTACTATTTTTGTGGAGGGGGGTTTAATGTCAAATTCCCAGTAACTGGACTCACATGATGCCCCTCAGAAAGAAAAGGAATCAAATAAAAACAACAAAGTTAATATGAAAGCTATGCATGTATGATGTCCAGTGTTGTTTTTTTTCTTGAATACTTACTTTTTCGTTCTTTACTAAGTGTATAAAAATTGAAAGAATGTGAGTTAAAAACCAAGGACAAGTGGTATCGTTTGACTCATAGCACAAAAGGAAAGTTTCAGGATATTTCGATTATCAGGCAAATGAAATATCGATCAAAATATTGTGAAAAACTATTAGTTCCAATCATAGTTCTTATTTTTCGTGTTTTACCTTATTTATATTTATATTTACATGTGTATACATATACATATGTGTGCATATATTCATAAATATGCAGGACTATTTGACAACATCTGAACCCATCATCATTTTACTGCCATCACATCATTTGAGAAAAATTATTCCACCTGTTATTTTTTAGTGTCTTTGTAAAGGCTTATCAGGTTGAAAGTTGGTGTGTTTTCCTTTTGTGCCATGAGTCAAACAATACCACTTGGCCTTGGTGTTTTACCTTATGTATATTTCTCTGCTATATGCATTGATCACTTTTTGATACAAATACACAAGATAATACACAACAATATATATATATATATATGTATGTGTGTATGTAAATATGTGTAAGCATGTATATTTCTTTGTGGCAGAAAATTTTACAATTTCAACAACACCAAATACCATTATGCCAAGAAAAATTTTAAGTATATGTTATAAAAATAAGCATCTAATTGAAATCCCCTGAATTCAAATACCACTCAGATCCCAACATCAGAACTATGATGTCCTAAACTGTACATTGTTCTAAATACACCAAAGTACCCCTTACCCCCCACACACCTTACTGCCTCTGCCAGGTAAAGTCAAAATTAATAAAATGGATAACTACGAAAAAAGTATAACATGCTCAGTTACCTGTCTTATGACAAAGTGAGATTGCACTGGACTTCATGGTTATACCTCTTTTTTGTTCATCTTCTCTACTGTCCATGTAACGGAGCTGTGTGTAAAAGATGTGTAAAATGTGTAAAATGAGTTTAGTTTTCAAGAACAGGCAGTTGCAAGTAAAAACTAAGATTTGAGTCCTAAAATATTATGTGTGGTCTGTTTTGCTTTATGGGTGTGATGGTTGGACCATCAATGAAAGCATGAAGAAACGAATAGAAGTAGTGGAAATGTGGTTCCTGAGAAGAATTCTAAGAATATCTTGGACTGACAAAGTGTGCAAGGATAAGGAACTCATCAGAAGAAGAAGTGTAAAAGAAATTCAAAAATCAGAGAAAAAAAGACAATGGCAATATAGCGTGGATAAAGTAAATAAATTAACTCTGCACTGTACTTAAAGAATGTTAACCTGGTTTCAAACTAGAAAGGATACCAAATGCAAAATTATAGTATTCAAAGTAAAAAAATAAAAATAAAATTGGCAATAAAATCGTGTAAAACAATTTTCAAACCACAAGAATTGTGCATGCATTGCATGATAAAAATGGAATCTTTGCATACTATAGTTTATGATTGTTTTAATTTTTGCATTTTTTTATTTGTAACAGGTCTCATAGGGATAACAGAAATATTCTTTATTTACTGACTATGATGTAACCTGTTTAAATATTATTATATAAATAAATATTACCAAACCATACAAATGCAATGTGTTTTTTTGTTGATAACTGATTCTGATGGTAAGCCAAAGAATGCTCTTGTATTATGGAGAAACTCCAGCAGAAGCAGGTTCTATTTGATCAGCAAATTGACAAAACACTATAAATTTGGATGTGACCAACCCCCAAAGCTATTACAACAAAATAATATGGCAAGTGTGCAAAATGCTGAACATCCCTAACCACTTCACTGCATTTCACCAGAACTAAGAGAGAGCATCAGTAGATCTACAGCTCCCCCGAATACAGGTAAAATAATAAAAATAGAACTTTGAAACAAGGACTGGTGAAAGAAATACATCAAATAACTCAATGAAATTAAAGAGAAAGGAACAAGGGAACCAAATTGATTAGATGGAGAAATATATGGTAATTATATATACTAAATGACTGACTGATGCTGGAGTACTGAATAAGTCATCACTGAAACAGAGTATTTGATTGGTCTCAAGGCCATCAGGCCTAGTTATTAAATCAATAAAATTTTAAGACTAAAGTTTTAGAATTGCTTAGCAGTTTGTAACTCAAGTAAAAAAGCCAGGAATTCAAAAACAGTTTTACAAAGTGACAAAAACTTGAAGCAACTGCTTAGAAAACATATCAATTTGTAAATATAATCCCAATTTGGCTATCTAATCTCATTTTGTACCATAATACAATATCAAAAGTCCATCATTAGGTCAACTGATCTTTTCAAGGGAAGTCCATATATATTGTCTATTATTATGATACTAAAATATGTTGTTTGTAAAATTTCATAAAATTCATGTTTGGCTGAGTAATAGTGCTTTCAGCATTTCCATGTTGTTTTTGTTCTTTCTTGTGTACTGGTGATTTCAACAAATGCAAATGAGGATTATGATGATTATTATAATGATGATGATGATGATAATGAAATGAACAATAAGGAAAATACAAAGAAAACATAGTAAGGAAAAACAGTCAAATTTATATAAGATGACCACTTTTGGGACCACATAAAAGTGGTCATCTCAGACTGGTGGTCATCTTATACAGTAACTATCAAATGTATAAGAAGTAGCTTGGGCAAGCCCAGTGATGGTCATTTTAGATAAGTGATCAGTTAAAAGAGGTAGTCATTTAAGCAGGTTTGACTGTAATTATCAATAAAAACATAAATATGCCAATAACAAAAAATAATTTTTTTTCCCACATTGTAGTTATACGAGGAGCTCATTTAAAATACAAAAAAGAGTTTATCATCACTGTTCACCCATGTAATGTGTCACTATTAAAATCACTTGAATACAATGGTTACCAAGTCATTATCAAATCTGTACAAACTTAATTGTAATTCAAAATTTTGGCTATGTAGATTTATTATTTCTACTGGTAAATACACTTACCTTGCCTGCCAGCCTACTTGAAATAATTCCATTGCTGGCTATTAGTGAGTCTGCTAAAGTTGTTTTTCCTTTAAAAGACAAAACAAATATAGTAGCACAATTATATGAGAAACAGGAAAGTAACAGAAATACCTTAAATTGACACTACCACCACCACCACTACTACTACTGCTACTACTATTTCTGCTACTACTACTACTACTACTACTACTACTACTATTACTACTACAACTACTACTATTACTACTACTACTAATAATAATAATAGTGCACTACAATTAACAATTGGGCAGTAGCAATACTGAGATATGGAGCTGGGATTCTTGGGTGCAGAGAAAATGAACTTAAGTCTATGGATAGGAAAACACGGAAAACTTTGTCAGTGTACAAGCATTCTATTTAAGGAGTGATGTGGACAGATTGTTTTTGAGTAGAAGAATGAGTGGCAGGGGGCTGATAAGTGTAGAGTTTTCTATTAGATCAAAAGAAATCAACCTGGAAATGTATGTCAAAGAATTTACTGAAAACTGCATGATTCTCTATGCCTCCATGGAGTCACCTGGATGACCCACTCTGTTAAATGCCATAACCTACCCTTTTCTACCAAAGAAATTTGCAGGATGTGTGGGTTGTGTCCAGTATGTGCTGAACTGAAGCTGGTAAAAGCAACCCAACCACTTGAAAGACTCAATATCTGCTGATGATAATCAATGAGTTCTCTCAGTTCCCATGGGGTTATCCCTTTCAAAACATCAACACTAGAGACTGTCATTAAATGTCTAATGTCTCTTTTCTCCACCTTCAGGATGCCAGCCTACATCCACTGGCCTAGGCACAGTATTCATGTCTTTGGTACTGAGAGACTTTCTCCACAGTTGGGGAATAGCAACAAGCCACACTACCACATACAACCCCCAAGGGCAATGACAGACCAAAAATTACAATGGGATATTATGGAAAACTATTAACCTGTCACTAAAGTCTTACAGTCTTCCTGTATCTGCCTGGGAACTTATGCTGCCTGATGCCCTTCACTCTCTGAGATCACTCTTGTGTACAGCAACCAATGCCGCCCTGCATGGAAGAATGTGAAGATCAGTGAGTGGCTGTTTCATACCAACTTGGCTGAGCACACTCAGAAAAGTTGTCATGCAACAAAATGTGAGAGCCAACAAGTATGAACTTCTTGTTGAAGAAGTAGATCTTCTAGAACCAGCTAATCCAGCCTATCCTCATGTCAGGCTACCTGACAGTAGGGATACAACAGTTTCTGTGAGACACCTAGCTCCAAAGGGAACATTCAATAGTTAACCCTCCTATGGAAATGAAAATGTTGATATAGCTGGGAATGGTGACCTTGATGTTATAAACAGCCCTATTGCTGAACCTGAGAAACAGACAGAGCTACCATTGGATGCTGAACTGAATGACACATCTCCACCAGGCTTTGCCCCACCTCAGCACACTCACTTGGGCAAAGAATACTAAAACTCTTTTCTCTTTAGAGCCATTATATATAAATACATATTGCAGTTCTAAATCTGAGACAACAAATGTTATAACAAACTTTTCAATAAGACAGTAAATTATCCTTTTTTTATATATATGCTACTTTTTAAAACAGCGAGGGAAAATGTTATGACAGTTATTTTCAGAATTATGTCAATTGTATTAATCTTTTCTTTTTCCTTAAGGGCCTTTTCCTTTCTTTATAAGTGCATCATGTTTTATGAAGATTAAAGCCTAAAGTCATGGCCAGACTACTTGTGTTTTATGGCTACTACAGAGCCCTTCCTATCCATGCAACAAGATTCTCACCACTAAACATTCTGTAAAGTGAAGCTGTTATAAAATCGATCTTACTGTACAATTGTGGAACCTGGGGAATGACAAAAGCTGATGCAGAATCTATGAACTTGTTCCATCGACAACAGCTGAGAAGAGTATTGAACATCGTGTATCCAGCAATTATCAAAAACAAAAAGCTGTACGAAGTAACTAATGAAAAACCAATTGTCCTCGATATTACGACTGCTAGGTGGAGATTATTTGGACATGTTTTAAGATTGGCTGCAAATACACCTGCACAGATGGCAATGGTCTACTACTTTTCTTTAAGTGCTGCCTCAAAATTTCGTGGACACCAGAAAATCACTTTGCCAACAACACTAAATGATGATATAATATCAGCTAAATCACATGACGAATCGTTATTAGTGGATTNGCACAGATGGCAATGGTCTACTACTTTTCTTCAAGTGCTGCCTCAAAATTTCGTGGACACCAGAAAATCACTTTGCCAACAACACTAAATGATGATATAATATCAGCTAAATCACATGACGAATCGTTCTTAGTGGATTTCCCTGGAATTAATGGTTTGAAGTCAGTTGAAGATCTAGAAAAATTTAAAGAAATTGCTGAAAACAGAAACAACTGGAAAAAACCCTCAAATTATGTTTATAGGGCGGCAGAAGCAGCAGCATACAAGAAATTGGATGTGAGCCGCGAAGACTGCGAATGAATGAATGAATGAAAGTGAAGCAGGGGAAATGACTGCACATTTTAGGCATTTGAATGTATCTGGACTTTGATTAAAGTCATCAGGCCAATAATGTTTGTCAGAACACTAGAGTGATGATGATACTGTTTACCACATTATTTTATTTCATCCATGATTTCAAACATACATTGGATAGTTGTAGCTTAGTGTTTAGTGCAGTCACACTGAAACCAAGAGGCTCTGAGTTTGATTCCCCAGGCTGGCAAAAAGCTTTGGAACTTAAAAAATAAAAAGGCAATTAATTAGAGTCACAACAGGCATCCACCAAAGAAATTCCATACTACCACAACCAAGTCTCTCAGAAAAGTACTGTCGAACACCAAGATCTGAGTAAAATGTTAAAAGCAATTTTAGGCTACTAAATGTTGATCCGTGATGAATGAGCAATGATGACCCAAGAGAGAATATCATAAATGATGTATGGATTCAATTATTGCTTGAGTGTCCTTCTTCACTGGTGAATAATGTTGTTTATTCAATTGAAGGGTTAGTGAGCAGCAGAGCACTGGTCAACCATCCTGATTCAATGTGGCTAAGATAGCTAGCAGAGATATCTGCTTTAACTCTGTGTGATAAGTTGTCATCTATAGCTTGCATGGCTACTTCTGCCACCATAACCAATATTTCCATTGCCCATGTATATCAAACAAGAAAGTACAGTCATTCTTCTCCAACAAAAAGCAATGTAAGTTAGCATTATTTCTGCTTACAAAAGTTGGAAAAGCTAATAGTTAATTCAAAGTAACATTGATTAATAAAACAATAGGACTGTAGATATTAATAATATTATAAACTGTTGTTTTGATCAAAGAATGCCTTTATCCAAATACAACTAAAAATTAAGTGTATATACATTACAACAAGTCGCAGAAAATTATAAAACAATTATTTCTAGCATGTGGTTTAAGCTAAAAAACAGTCCTTTCCCCCAAACAATTAAGAATTTATCACTATCTCAGTTTACAACGGAGAAAAATCAAATGCTTATTGCAAAGAGCATTGAATAATGAAAC
This sequence comes from Morbakka virulenta, assembly GCA_003991215.1. Taxonomy (NCBI): domain Eukaryota; kingdom Metazoa; phylum Cnidaria; class Cubozoa; order Carybdeida; family Carukiidae; genus Morbakka; species Morbakka virulenta. The sequence goes on from RDPX01000022.1 coordinate 4,536,436, forward strand.
AATCTATAATGCTACTTGAGTGCTCAATTTGGTAGGGATCAATTTTGGTAGTGCTTACGTTTTTTATGTGGCAAATTAAAATTCACTGAACATGCAATTTCCATAAATCCAAAATGTTTTGATAACAAATGGTGTTATTGAAATTCGGTGTTTTAAAAAACATTACAAAATTTCCTACAGTTTCAATATTTCTGATCAAAGTATCCAGTTGGCCTAAAAATATAGAATACAACATTTATTGTAAATCGGTATAAGTTACGGTACAGAAAAAAACAAAAGAAACTATAGTTTGGTCAATGACTAAAACTGGTGGGGTGGTTTTAAAACAGAAAATTCTTAAAATCATTCCATTAAAACCATATATTTATTTTCCCTAATACTAACAAGGATGGTGTTACCTTCCCTTTTATCTGCACTGCACATAATCCTCTATGAAATATAATATACGTAAGTTTAGATTGGTTGTTCCATTCTGGAGGTGGGTGAATGGTTACAGTTCAAAAGTGGATTTTTCTTTCAACTGAACTAATATTAGACAAGCAGTCAGTCTGTCACCTGGCCTACTGGCTCCTATGACCAGTAAAAGCATAGTCTAAAAACAGCTAAACAGGTACCTATCCGGTTAAAACAATACTATATAGTGAGATACATGAATATGCGGCAAGAACTATATAATATAGAGGCCTATCTGAAAACTTGATCGGTCAACATTGACCCAATAAACCAGACGTCTCGTCAAATAATATCTTACCATGATCCACATGGGCCAAGATACAAATGTTTCGTACATTTTTGGGGTTCCTCTGTAAGGCAGTGATCTCTGAACACGTTATTACTGGCATTTTAATCCTTGATTCACTTGTTGAGAAAGCTTAAATAGTTCTTATATTTGGTCAATGGTGAAAGAGTTGCACCATTTGGAAGAAATGTTTAATTAGCCTCTTTTCCGATAAAAGTTGCAAGCTCTCGCCTCAACACAGAGATCAAAACTTGGATTTTGTAGATATGCGAAGGGTCTTATTAAGATAGGCTTTAAATCTTTCGGGTATGAAAACTGGACCGAAGCGCCATTGATCCATATCTTTTACATCCACTGTTTCAGACTTGATTTTGTGACTTGAAATGCTTGCCAGCGAATATTTTACCCAAGAAGCTGTGTGTAGGTCAGTGGTTTCCTACGGGGGCGTTTTGAAAATTTTCGGAGGTGCTGGAAAATTTTCTGGCAGCAGGGGGGGGGGGCGCTGTTAGAAATTAGATGACCATAACAAAATCTGCCAAAAATAAAGTAGGGCGTGCATAAGCATCATCGAAGATCACACTTTATGATTCATGTACAAGGGAAGAACCTCTTAAAATTGCGAAAGTGTCTCTTGCAATGTTGTTGTTTCTTGAAGTTTATTCTTTACTTTATTAGCTGTATTAATCATGTTTGGATACTATAGAAAGGAAAAACAATGGGATTAACACCAGATATAACTGTGCCAAAAGCGCCCTTTGTTTTACGTAGTGTTCAATACCTGATTTTAAAATGAATGAAACCAGACTTCCGGTACTTCTTGTGGTAAGGAAGGGACTCATTCCTTGTGCAGGGTCTCACTTGTTAAACTTACCTTCAAACAGATACGACACTTTTTGGATTTCGATTTAGTAGACGAAAAGCAGAGATTTTTGCGGTTTTTGGCTTCTTAGGATAATGGCAGAGAAAGTGTCGTCAGTATTCAATCGATTATTTAAAATTTGGATTCATTCCATCACCTCTAAATGAACAGCAGCCGATGTGTTTATTGTGCAAAGCTTTATTTTCGAACAAAGCTATGACACCATCAAGGTTGAGCAAACATTTGGAAAGTAAACACAGAGATAAGGCTAATGAACATGTGAGGTTTTTTTTCGAAAATTAAAGGAGAAATACACCAAACAGACGACTGTTACATCTCTTTTTCAAAAGACAAAAAAAATAAAACAACAAGGGCCTTATTGCCTCATACAACCTATCTTTGATGATCGCAAAATGTGCCAAACCGCATACCATTGGAGGGACACTGATTCTACCTGCAGTGAAGGAAGTAATCACAACAGTGATGGAGTGTGATGCTAGTGGAATCTTGTCGTCAATCCCGCTCAGCAACAACTCTGTGTCCCGCAGAATTGACATGATGGCTAATAATATCGTGTCAAAGCTCTGTGACGATCTGAAGAACTGAGAATTTGCCATTCAGTTAGATGAATCTTCCTTGCGAGATAGTGAGGCCTTGATCTTGGCATATGTGCGCTATTTGAGAGATAATTCTGTCACAAAGGAACTTTTATTCGCGATCTCTAACACGGACACGAAAGGCTTGTCTATAACTGAAGTGTTACAAAAGATTTTCAATGAGAAAAGCGTTCCTTTGAAAAATATCATTGCATATGCTACTGATGGTGCTCCAGCGATGATCGGTAGTCAGCGCGGTTTTATAGCTCATCTAAAAAACGAATCACCTGGAGTATTTGCGATTCACTGCGTAATCCATCGTCAACATCTTGTCGCTAGAAGACTGAGGGTGTACCTAAACTCTTCACTGCATATTGTAATCAAAGCTGTGAATACAATCAAGGCTCATCCTCTTAACGATCGTCTATTTCGCCAGATTTGTCATGCGAATGACGAATCTGTCGAACGGCTTCTGTTTCACCCAGAGGTTAATTGGCTGTCGAAAGGTAACTGTATGGAGCGTTTTTATGCACTCTATGATACCATCATTGAACTTTTAGAAAAACTTGATAGCTCACTCTGCGAGGCCGTCATGTCTTCAAAACATGATCTGGCATATCTGTGTGACTTCTTCGAAAAAATGAATCAAATGAACCGAAAGCTGCAAGCCAAGGCATGAATCTCATTAAGGCAAAAGGAATCATAATGTCTTTCATCGATAAACTGACGCTTTTTATACATGATATTTCCCGTCAAGACCTACACCAGTTTCCTAGTCTGCAAAAACTTGAAAATCAGCTCAATGAGTCTGATTATAAAACGTATTGTCCCCACCTTGATGGAGGTAGGGCAGACATGCTAGTGCGTTTTAAAGATTTGTTCGAACTTTTAGTCCCAGAATGGGTGATGGATCCATTCTGTATGGATGTGACCACACTACAGCAATCGTTGTAGGAGGAAATGATGGAAATGCAAAACGATATTGAAGCTTAAGCCAGGTTCAACCGTCTAGGCTACGAAGCTTTTTGGATCTACGAACGCTTTTCTTATCCCGCTCTTTGAGAACACGTTAAATTGTTCGTGCTGTCTTTTTCAACCTCATAGTTGGTCGAAAAAGGTTTCAGTGCTGTGCCCCAGACTTTGAGTAAGCAGAGAAATTGCCTTGGCATTACAACAAGGGGAGATCTCAGACTCTTTCTGTCCAACATCAAGCCAGATATCAGTGTATTAGTCGAATCTCATCAGGCACAAAGTGCGCACTAAACACTAAACAATAATAATACATCGTAGGGGTTTTCTTCAGCACCGAGCATTAGTGACTCAATATTTTTAGGAGTTGACAACATTTATCAGGAATTACACCACATGTTGCATAACAGAGTTCTTCAGTTGTAAATAAATACATATTTTTAGTAAATTAGCAAATTGCTTTGATTGTTCTAAAAACGACTTAACTGACTTCATTTTCAATGAGAACCTTTGAATTGCCAATTTGTAATTCATAAGTAAATTGCTGTTGATTTCATTGAATTGTCTTCTGTTGAGAATTTCAAGGAAGGATATTTTATTATTTTTATGGAAGGGTGGGGTGGGTGAGCATTAAACGTTTTTTATATTCAAAGAGGGGGCATTTGCCGAGAAAAGGTTGGGAAACACTGGTGTATATGTTGAATATGGTAGCTGCAAGCACGCTTCCTTGTGGGAGCAAGCAGAAAGTCTCCACGTGACGCATCCTGGGAAACGATGAAGCTCATATCGACTTCAGTAGGCCAATTTCTGCAACACTTGCGACAATCGTCTCTCAATCAAACCCGGTGTGATATTAATTACCTACTCAACGATGTCTTCATACCAAAGTCGAAACCACGCGTTCTTGTCAGAACCAGCTTTGGCTGTTGCATCCTTCAGCATGGAGAGCTACATAAATCTGAAGTCACAACTACTCTCTCAGACAACAAATGACTAGCTTAACTAAAACTTCCCTCAAAAAGATCAAACATACCGAAAAGTCAGGGACGAACTGTGTTTCGGAAGGGAATGCAGAAATAAAATAAACAAATTTGAATATCATCGAATGGCTTCTTAATGGCTTCTTAATGCTTCTTAATATCATCGAATGGCTTCTTAAAGCTAAGAACGAAGTAAATAAATCAAATATGATTCAGGCAAAAACCATAGAATCAACAAGAAAACAAGCAATTTAATAAAAATATTAACAATAAATTACGAAATATGGAGGATAAGGATAGCAGACGTTTTTCGTCAAAACGAAAAGATAGAGTTGCTGTCAGATGTCTCCTTAAACTCGTTTTATCAATATTTCAAGCAGCTAAGTGAGTTCAATGATGAGAAGACCGTAGAGGAAGTAGATTATGATATTTTTAGTAAAGAAGAATAACCTATTCTAAACGGTCCAATAACAGAGAAGAAGACTGAAGAAGTAAACAATAAACTTTAAAGTAACGAGGCACCAAGGTTGGATTAAAATAGAAATGAAATAATAAAAAAATGTCAATAAATAAATCATTAAAATAATAACCTTATATTTAATACAGTGCTTGAATCTGAAATTTTACTAGAGCCTAATTGGTATCATTAAACCAATATAAAAAAGTAGAGGTAAAAAATACATCAAAATTAATACAGGGGGATCACATTAGTAAGTTGTCTTGGTAAAGTTGTTACCACAATAATAAATAAAGGAAACTTGAACTTTTTAAACTCGAAGCATGTACTAAATGAAGTACCATGCTATCTTCAAAACTTGATATCAAGCCCTGATCATATTTTTAGTCTTTATATAATAATTGAGAACTTCCTTATCGGTAGCAAAAAACTATATTGTGCTTTTGTGCAAAAACTTTAGANAAGGCTGCTTTAATCCATTACACAAATACAAAGAATGCTAATATTAATGCGTCAAGAAAATACATGAAAGTATACATACAAAATTAAAGAATTAATCTGACCAGACGGTTTGGTGATTTTATGTATATTATCGTTCGACTTGTCATTGGAGAAGGCCACTAAGATTGGGTGCTTTAAGAGCATATTGAATTCTAGCTCCACTTAGCTACTCCCGAGCCTGACTTGCTCTCTAGAGTTCATCAAAATAGCTATCGCTTATATATCCAAGATATGGATGTAAAAATAGTTCGTGATGACATGAACAGATTTTGGGAGATCCCAGCTTCCATAATTTCACAATTAAACCGATTATTTATACGCGTGCAACATTTCTTACTTTAAGTTCCCTCTTAGCATAAAAAAGCCTTAAAATAGTCGGAAGATCATCCAGCTATTTTGTTATAACTGTGGAATGTTTGGCCCCACGCTCAGGAATGACACTGTTTTTTCGGTCATTTTTATCAGATATTAAATATAAGAACAGAGTTCAAAATGGTTAATTCAAATCTTAAGCAGAAATTCTAACTTAAATGATAACTCAAAACATAAAGCTGAATTGACAGTGTAAGGTCTTTTACCAAATTGCTGTCAGTATATTCTCAAAGTAATTTTTTTTACTATCTCTGTAATTTGTCTTTGTTGCACATTTTGTACGAGGCTGTGTTGTTGTTTAGTCTCTTGCCAACCAATTTCCAGCACGTAGTGATAACAAACCAAGAAACATGTTGATTACACATGACTTGCTCCTGCCAGGAAACAAGACGGTTGAAGAAAAACTGAGTGTTGTCAAAGCGGTAATGCTGTACTTGTAATTTACTTTTGGTATTTGTATTATTACATCATGAATTTGTCCCGTGATGCATACAGGTGTGAAAACAGATGCTTCTTTTGAAAAAAAGCTGCTTTCTTGGCGGTAAAGTTATTCATTTAACAAGGGAGACAGCAAGAATTTGCTGCAGTAAAGAAACATGTTCATAGCCATAGCTGGTAAACTTAGCGGGTTACACATCATTTATTTTTTTATTAAATGCAATAATTTCCTCTCACTGGGGGTTCAGTACTTAAAGGAAACAAACGCTGAGGGTTTCTTTACCATGTTTTATCTCTTTATGTGTCTTACAACTAAGTTGCAACTACCACAAGCAATCCAGATAGGCCCAAGTGGTCTGATCTTCAAGAAAACTAGTTCTACATTTATGTGAAAAGTTCTAACTCATTTTTCAGGAAAAGAGTTTTGTGGCAAAACGACCATTGCTTTAGAAATATTCTTTTTAATAATCTTCATTTCACATATATTTTGCTGTATCTAAACATATGAAGCGTACAGCAATTTTGAGATCTGCTCGTATTGCAAATTTTAAGGTGAAAAATTTAGCAAAATAAATTTTTATTTCATCCACCCCAATTAGCTTAAAAGGTAAACAAGAAGAAAAAGATGGATTAAGCATTAAGTGTTATTGAATGTTGAAAAGAAAGTTCTTTTGTGTTATGCCCTCACTAGTTATACTAAAAATCATTTTTGGAAAAGAGCCAATTAACTTCTTTTGTGCTATGATTAAGACTTAAAATTTGATTAATGAGGATTGCCTAGCTTTCATTAATTACAGTTTTTATTTTTCAGTTGACAAGTGAAGGTGTTTACATGATAAAGTTAGACAGCTTTTTAATTCTGCAAAATACTATTTTTTTTGTTCTCAAAGGATGACAAGAGCTACATATCTGTTAGCAATATATATATTTGAAGCATGTTTCTCCGCAGACACTGTCAATTGAAACTTGTTTCAGATATGGCTTGTTAATGCCTATACAAAAAGTTGCCCTAATTAAAAAGTAGAAAAACTTTGAATTAAATTGAAAATAAGACAGAACCGCCATTTTTTATTTAACTTCATGCTGTCTGGCGGCCACAAAACATCCCATGATGCTTTGCATAGAAGATTGTTCTGATAATTAGCAGTATCATATGGACAAGACCTTGTCATGGATGTGACAATGCCTTAAGACAATTCTTTATAGTGTAAGAAAACTGGTTTGTTAAAGAAATTTCCTTACACTATTCAGTATAAAAATGATCAGTAGTGAAAAAGGACAATTCAGTGAGCTAACATGATTTTCCTTTATGTGTTAAGGATTAAGTTTTACTTTCATTATTCACTGATCACTACCTCAACTTCTTGCAAATGTTCCATCATTCGTTAAAAGTATCATGCTGCTCTTGTAAAACCTCCAGGACTTGTTTTATGATGCAGTAAGTACCTGGTTTGCAATTAAAAATAGTCTGTTGTGTTTGTAATAGGAAATCCAAATGTAGGACCCACTTCAGTAGTGGAGACTTGTCCAATTTTTACCCCTGTTGTAAAATATTTTAAAGGAAACTTTTGTGCATAATTCATCAAAAATTTCTCTGAAGTTTCAACCTGAAAAATGTCAGAAATTACTTGCTATTATAGTTGAAAGAGTGCCTGGTTACTCATAAAGGCTTTAAAAGCTTTACTTTTAGGATAAATTCTTTTGATTCATTTACTTTAGATCTTAGTAGATGGTTGAAAAAACTTCTTAAACATATCACGCACACACACACATATATATCGTTAATCGGTTCATAAAAATACACTTCTTGTAATTATACAATAAAAAATAGGCAAGAATTAAATAATTTTGTAGCCCTGGTCAACAAAATAATGGAAAAAATTAGGTTAATCTTGGGTTGGACGGCATTCTGTTATTGATATTCTTGTTGCATTCAACATAAAGAGCTGTGAATAAAATGAAGATGGCCAGGTATGGAATGATACGTCATTGATTACTTGGACTGTATTTGCTGATAGACTTGTGCTGTGCTTATTTTATTTGTTTTCACATGTCAACAGGTATAATTACCTCCAAGAAAACAAAGTACCATCCCGTGTACCCCTAGGTGCAAAGATGATCCTTTAGTGTCATTTTCTTACAAAGGGTGTAAATTTGCGTTCTATAATATTAAAAATTTTGTTATATACAGTTACACTACACTAGAAAAAGGCATGTTTTATCTTGCACTCATACTACTTTTTTTGCTTTGTACAAGCCCAGTATCATCATCATCATCATCATCAT
>RDPX01000022.1:4546612-4604890 GCA_003991215.1 Morbakka virulenta
TTCAAATATTTAAATCAAGTTTTATTCTTAGACAGATTATCAACATATCATTACATTTAAGTATTAATTTGCTACGCATTACACTAGATAGTTCTCTGCATAAATACTGGTGTACTTCTGTGAAAAGGAAACACAAAGAAAGGACCACACTATCATCAACGACACAAAGTCAGTGAAAAGACTGGTTCAATATGTTACCATCAATGTCAACAACCAACTTGCAGCAACTAAAATAAGCAAAGTCAAGATTCAAAATTTCGATGTACAGGATGTTTATCAAATATTACTGTGTCTTAGTAAAAAGAAAGATTAATACTGACGTTAGTGAAAGTGAAAGGATTTCATGACGATCACAGAAACAACATCAGACACAGTTAGTAAAAGGCTTCTGTATACATCACCACCAAAGTCACCATCAAAAATTAAAAACCAGCAGTGATTTGTTACTAAAAGTAATTAAAGTCCATCAAAATGTCACATTCAGCTTAATTCTTAAAGAAAAGATGGTACATCAGAAATTTCCCCCATCACTTGAACAGTCCTCTTTAAAACCTAATCCATCAGTCTTTTTATCACAACCAAATACTGAAAATTTGTCAAGTCATACTTGTGTCAGTTAAACAACAAGTAATCAATGATAATAAGTATTTAAAACATCAACCAGAAAACAAGTGGAAGACTGAACGACTACATTACCCTTGTCCTCTCCCTAAATATCACGAAGAAAAATTGCAAACCAGCAGAAGTTTAAGCCATCAAGACAGCAAAATGATAAAAGTGAACACAACCTTCAAAATGTTACTGCACAAAATGCTTCTTTTCCAGGTAACACACCAATACACATCAATCCTCTAATCACAAGCAAAATGCTGACACAATATGACAGCTCATCTTCTTGTCAGAAAGAATACTATCATTAACAATACATTTAAACTTTGATAAAATAAATAAAAGTCAAGATGTCACTGCACAGAATGGTTCTTTCACAGGAAACACATTAGAGTGAATGGACAGGGTTTCCTAAGGAAAAAACCTACTTTTTTTGTCCAGGGGGTTCTGAAAGCCCTGGAAACCCCCAGATCCGGCAATGAATGAAAAACTATCCTAATCGTCTTGTCATTTTTGAAAGTTTGACCTTCCTTTCCCTTAGTTCAGCCATTATTTTCATTATGTATGGTGACATTTGATGAGAAATGTGTTGCTATAGCATGTATTGCAAAAATTTCACAGTTCTTAAAAAGTTTTTTTTAATGACTAATTTCGCTGTTTTCTAGATTTCGCGGAAATCTAAATGGGTAACCCATGTCTTAGTTGTGTTTGCAGGTTTGTTGCTTTTTCAACGAAACGATGAAAATGGATGTTACTGACAAAAAACAAATGTTAATGCTTCTGTCATACAACATTTAGTTTTATTAGCCTTACATATGATACACTTCAAATATTCAAATGCAGCGTTTTCAGTGAAAAATCTCTGTTTACTTAAGGATCCCTTAGATAAATCCTGTATTTTAGCCTGGATTAGCTTCGGAATGCATTATCCTGCGCTTGATTCTTTAAGCCTAAGCAAGGCTTAAATTCGAATATCCACTTTTAACACCCGAGGATTAAATTTTATGACGTATAATTATACTAATCACGGTGACATAGTACGCAATACTTTCCCTCTTAATTTTGTTTGTTTGTTTTGTTTGTAATAAAGTATTCTTAAAATTGTAAGGACTGAAAGCCAAATGTCCCATAGCTATAAAAAAAAACGACAACCTCTTAAAAAATAAAAACATGCATGAAAACATTAACTAAAAGAAGAAGAAAAAAATTAATGTAACATGAAAAAATTAGTTGGCTTTTAAGTCCCTGTAGTTTTGTTTATATTTGTAGAAAAGTGAAAAACTTGTGTGCACCAAACTGTATTTAAACCAGTCTCTATAGCTTTCATGGCCAAAATCATAAGCACGAATTTATTCGTTCTCACGGAGATAAAAGTTTATCATAAAATGTAAAAATATTAGTCAGTCTCTGTCAAAAGGCTGTCGGAATAACACTGGACGAATAAGCAGTACTCTTTAGAGTTTCATTGCTTTGCCTTGCTTTAGTTAGTTTAGATCTGCATAGGTTAAGGTTGACTATGGGATAGCATTCCAGTTGTTTTTGAAGCAGTCTTTCCTGTGGCTGTAGAAATGCATGAGGGAGTGGAGCGGCAACTTCTCAGATTAAAGTTGTTTAGGCACCCCATTTTCTGGTATGTGTAGTCCATGTCTCGCTACCTTGCAGCAGTGTCCTGATAGTGCAATAATAATATACAGCCACCTTGGTCATCACTGTCAGCCCTAAATTTATCAACACACTTACTTACCTCGTTGAAGGTAGAATAAAATATATGCACTAACCGTGAAATACTTTGTTATCCTCAAATCTCCTACAGTAAAGAGACAGAACTTGTAATATGGTATGGGGGCTTGAATCTAATCACTCATGGATTTGAAGAAATATTGAAAAAGTATTGTACTGCTATTATTAAATTGAAATTGCAGGATACAAACAAGACTACACGACTGCAAAAAAAACCCCCAACTATTTTGGAAAACATGTCAGAAGCTCGAACTTTTTCTGAACTGTGGCGGCCCTTGAGATACACAGCACAATTAATCTGAAACAGAAAAGCGTATCAAGTTCCAAAATCAGTTTATGCTAAAAGAACATAATTAAAAATGAAAAACAATCCAAGCATTTTAAAGTGCTTTTACTGCAGTAATGGCAAATTCAATAAATCTAAGAGCGAGGATTAAAAGAATCTTAAATATAAATTCATCTCCCAATACTCCTGAATATTTTAATGCGTGAGATTTCGTGAAACTCGTGAAACCCGTAAAACTCGTGAAACCCGTGAAACTCATGGAACTAGTGAAACTGGTGAAACTGGTGAAACTAGTGATCAGACACGATCAGTAGTGAAAGCTCTTGAGAAGAATGCACGTCACCTCTTATCAAAAACGAGATCGTTAACTCCATAGCTACAGTTATCAATACTGCAAAACAATTTAGAAAGTTAAATGTTTTTGAATTATTTCAAATACTTTTCTAGATATTTGTCATATAGATCAGCTTTTGTATTTCTTAGATATATCCTGGACCAGAAATCCAGGGGAATGCTTCTTTGTTTTAAAATGGACTGATGCATAGTAGTTGATGTTTGGAACAAAACTTTTAATTTTACTTGAGAAAGAAAATTTCAGTGCAAATCTAATTCATGGTTGCTCAGCGATGTGTGGTAAATGGCAAGCTTTAGTTTGTCATATTAGCAGCTCCAAACTACATTACATGACACAAAGATTGAAGCTTATTCAGGTTAGAAAACTTCACACAACTAAAGTACAATGACACAACAGAAAGAATCCAACAGAAAGAAGCCATCTAGTGCATTCTTCCAGTCAATACCACCAAGTTTTCTGAAAGATCTATCATAGAAGTATCAACAAAAGCAAATCTGACGACCTGGATGCTTTAGTAAGTCTATATAATAAAGATACCTCCTCTGAAGTCACTCTGCCTTAAGAGTGCAAAAATGTTAGTGTAGTTATAAATAAGTTGGATTGCGATAAAAATACATCTATTTCTAGAAGTCATAAGGATTTGTACAAATTTTTAAAGAGATTGAATCTCATCTCTTTGTTTGTGAGTGTCACCAACTTACTGAAGTTAGCCTTCACCATTTCACTCTCACGTACTCAACCTAAAATAAATTTTACGAACTTGAAACGTATAAAACGTATCAACGAATACTACGTCTGAGGATCGACTTACTGATTTGAATGCATTTCAATAGCAAGACAAACAGTAGTGGACATCTGCCTAAGGAGTTAGCAAGTACCTTTCATTAATAAAAACAAGAAAAGTCTTTCAATAACTGTCAATGGGTTTACCACATTTCGTTAAAAATAATCCTCGGTATAATTTTTAGAAAGAGAAATATTTAAGCCTATTTTTAATTTGACTTATTATTAAAGTTATTCTGAAAGAGCGATTGAGTAGGTAATGAAAATAGAAAGTTAAGACTAAAGATGTTTGTTCAAAGGTTCTAAAGTAAAACAGTAACCATCCCAACGGTAATATAGATAGAGTTTGCTGCTCGAGAACAATACTAATGCCTTTTTCTACGTTTTCCAGCAGATTGTTAGCTACAATATAATTACAATATTCCTGGGCTAAATTCTCTCTAAGAATTCTTTTCTAGTTCTCTTTTTCACTAAATTTAAGGAATAAAATGGAGTTAATCATATTATCCCCTTTCTCATGTCTCCATACATGTTGACTAAATTTTCTAAAACTCAGAATATGTTGACGAATTTCAAAAAGCCAAATAATCAACTTTTATAGCTTTTTGTTGACAATAATGTTTTGGAATGTCCCAAAGTCATAAAATTATTTTCTCTCTTAAAAGTATCAGACTGAATCTAAACTGAAGACGTCAAATATTTATTTTTGGCCTTATATCTATAATATATAGTTTATTTTTGAAATGCCTATATATCCATAAAAAGTCTTTTATTCGAGTTATTGTCGAAAGTTAGTCTACTTTTGAGGGAGCATCACACTTGTTTGTTATCTGAGTCATACCAGTTGTTATAATTCTTGTACTGTTTTGTTTGTTCAGAATATAACTTTTTTGTCAAAAATTATTGTTTCCCTCTTTCCTTCTCTCTCAACCAAATTTCCTTTTAACGTAATTAGGAGCTACAATCGTCAAGAGTTCCAATTTACGTAACTAGGACGAGCTAAACTCGTCAAGAGTTCCAATTTATGTAATTTGGAGGAGCTACACTCGTCGAGAGTTCAAATGCGAGAAAAATTTCTTTTCTCAATTGAAACTCTCTTCCTCTTTCCGCTTACTCGTTGAATATAATCCAAATCGGTTTAAGGTTTTTAGTAACAGGTACCCTGAAGCTAGGCGTTCCTCCTAACCTACATGTCATGTTTACCCTTCTTTTTCTGTAACTCGTAACTTTTCAGTAGCCTTAGGGCCTTTTTATGAGCGATATAGTTTTAAAATGTAATATGAATTTGGGTATTATTACTAGCAAATGGTTTTTGCAATTGGACATTAGAAGTTGTAATTGCACCACATCTTCATTGCACTTTAACAAAAAAGGCGTCACGCTTGTCAAATTTTGTCCTAAATATAGCTGTCTGGTGGTCAAAGAGAAAATTGCACTAGAGTCACAAAATTGTGACTTTAGTGCAAACATTGCAGGTCGAACAAGTGCGTTTGCTCACTGTCAAGTAAATTTAGAAGTTATTGTTTGTATTGACTTCAAAGAAAAAATGACATATTTATCGGTGTTGTGTCTGTCAATTTTGTAATTTCTATCTCATAATCTTTGTCTCTGATAATAGTTCTAAAAGAAGCAACTAAATTAAATAACTGGTCAACAATAACACACTGGAAAAAAGGTTAACGAGGTAGGTTGTGATATCAGACAATTTACTAGTACTTATTCACAGGTTGCAAAAATCACACTGATAACATAGAGATTGTTTTGGACCGTCAAAAGTGCATGTGTCACTTTGTTGAAGGTCAGTTTTTTCCCGATTACTTTAAAGTTATATTTTAGACCATTACTTGATGAAATACAATATTTTTTTAATAATGTTATAAATTACTTTTGTAAATTTCGCAAGATAGACCTCGGCGCTCATCTGGTTTTTGTCATTGAAATACGGCTCATTTTTGTGGGCAATGGTAATTCCCAGGGATGTTGACAATAATCAGGTTAAATATATCTATTTCTTCACAGGAACAATTTTGGTTTCATTTTCTTTCAGATTTATGTCCATGGTCTGTGTTATTCCAGCCTTTAAATCACCACCCAAGGGATAATGGATAGAAGGTAAGAGAACTTCCGGAAGTTCCAGTAGCTGCTATTGACTGCTGTGACTATTACCTGCAATCAATTAATTAAAAGTTGTTGGGTGCGGTATGTGTTTTCAGTTCATTGTTACAGCGATCAGTTGTTGATACTTCATCATGATCATGATCATGATCATCATCTTCATCATCATCATCATCAGGTACCTTGTCTGGAACAGACATTGGCGATCATGGTCCTCCACTCGAACCTATTCTCAGTTAACCTTATCAGTTCGTTACTAGTATCAAACTGTCCTACTCATAAATTATGACTATCGATAAAAGTTATTCTCTGTCTGCCTCTACTGAGCTTGCCCAGAATCTTTCCAGTAATGGCTAGATGTCCTAAGAATTTTAGTTGGCTTTGTCTAACTTTTCTCATCAATGATCTTTTAAGGTTAGCATATGTTAGTACTGATTCATTAGACTTTTTCTCTGTCCAAGATATCCTCATAATTCTCCTGATAAACCACAATCATGACTGTAAACTCAAACAAAGTTGATACTACAACCGTGTGTTAGTACTAAAGTATTAACACAAAGTCTGCAAAGTTGTGTTTTTTGAATGGCTTTCATATCCAGTCTATTCAAGGCAAATTCGTTGACATATAAATAGTAACTCGTTCTGAATATCGGGCAAAAACAATTTGAGGCGCTTAACAGACAACGCAAAATAAAACCAAGTTTATGTCCTTACTTAGTAAAATATTTCCGTAAAGACACTTTAAGGGTGCAACGTACCTAATAAAGAACTAAGGTGATGGTTTTTTATCATTGATGGAGAGCATTAACTCTTTCCTCTTCTGAAAAAGGGGTAAAAGTTTCATGATTGTGTATTAGATGGAATTCCTATACGTTTCCAAATTGCTGAAGGGATTATTCAAATTAGTTTTTTCAGTTTTCGTGTGAAGTTTGTTTGGAAAACGAAGAGGTAATGAAAGGAAATTTCCCATTGTAAAAAGTGGATTCTTTCCTTTAAAATCTATGTCATCAATGAATAGAACTAAAATTCGTATTAAGAGCTGAAAATGATTAGTAGCTATTTCTTCATTTTTAGGCAATGTAACATATAATGACTCCTCCATCTTTTTCAAATACGTTGTCTTAGAATTGAACGCACAGAGTGCGCGGAATGTGCTGGATGAGAAGATTTAAGAATCAAATCAACTATTTGATGATCACGAAGTGGAGATTGTCTGTACTTGATTCACAGGTATAGAAAGGAGAAGGTGCTAACAACGACTATTAGATAGTGAGGGTAAACATCAAGCTTCGTCTCAAGTCACACAGGAACAAGAACAAGGTCAAGCCAAAACTCAACGTGGATCGACTGAAGGACGAGGGGGAAAAAGGAAGTTCTGCGATGGGGTAGGGAGCAATCAGGAAGAGAACAGAGCTGACGGTGAAGATATTGAGAAGGTGTTGAGACACCAGAGGAGCGCATTTGTCAATGCAGCAGATGAAGTGTTTGGATTCAGGAAAGAAAAAAGCAGGACATGGATCAGCAACAACTCCAGGAAATTGGTAGATAAAAAGCATGGCATTAGGAACAAGATTAATAGCATCTATTCTAAGAGGATTACAAACAGGATTAAGGCAGAATACAATAAGAAGAACAGGGAGCTGAAGAGAAACATGAGGAATGAAAACAGGACATGGATAGCAGAGAACGCACAGAGTGCGCGGAATGTGCAATGAATGTACGACAGAAAGAACTATACAACAAAGCTTAACAGCTGACAGAACGAAGTAAAAGAAAAGCAAAAACATGGAAGAACAAGAATGAAGATTTGTTGAAGAATAAAGAGGCAAGCTAGGCAAGGGGGAATGAGGATTTTCAGGAAGTGCTCAACAGAGATGCACCTAAAAGACCATCTCAAGAAAAAGCAGAGGAGGGAAAGGAGCTTGACATCCCAACAAAGCCGTCAACTTTGCAACCGATAAGAAATGCACTGAAGGCCCTCAAGAATGGAAAAGCTCTTGAAGCACACTAAAGTACTACAGAAATGGTAAAAGCCTACCTAGAGCAGGAAACAAACTGATTCTACGCTAAAGAACAAAGGACTGATTTGAAAAATTCCAAAGAAAGGCATTCTTAGGGTATGTGGAAACTGGAGGGGAGCTACATTGCTGTAACTGGCTAGGAGACTGTTCAGCAGGATCCTAATTAACAGAAAACAATCAGGAGTGGATTCATTACTCAGGAAGGAACAACCTGACTTTAGGATAGGGAGAGGAACTATTGACCAGATATTTATCCTAAGGAATATTTCAGGACAAGTCATCAAATGGAATCCTACTCTGTACATGGATGTTGTTGACGTTGAAAAGGCTTTCTACTGCATACACAGAGACAGCTTCTGGATCATCGTGCGTCAGTATGAAATACCCATGAAACTGATCCATATGGTCAAGACCCTTTATGAGAACATTCAGTGATTCGTTTTGACAAAAGTGAAATAAAGACTAGTACTCAGTGATGACTGAAGTGAAACAGGACTGCTGCATCTCAGGATTCCTCTTCCTCCTAGAGATCGACTGAATAATAACGGAAAACAATGGAATGTAAGAGAGTAGGAATCAGATGGGACTTCAAAACCTTGTTGGAGGACCTCACTTTTGCGTATGATTTTGCCGGTCTATCATCTACCAAAAATCACCTACAAAAGAAAACATCGAGTTTTAAAGAGAATCCTGCTAAAGCTGGACTGAAGCTTAATGAAAAGAAGTAAAAAATGATGAAAACCACCATCTGAGGTGGACACCTGAAGGACATAGAAAGGCAGGTCACATAAAGACAAACTGGAGAAAAATTGTAGAGGTGGAGTGGAATAGTGCTGCTTGAAGGAAATGGAATTCAACATCCCATGCAGCTGCAGATCGGTTTCAGCGGAGGAGTGATGTCCAGCCCTAGTGTCCCTTCTTCCATAGAGAGATTTAAGAGATTTAAGGTAAGTTTCCTCTCAAAAATCTCTTCTAAATTAGTTGGAACCAACCCCTATCCCCTGAAACATGTCAGTAACTTCCACCATAAGCCTAATGTCATCAAACAAACCCTTTTGATACGATTGGAAGAAACCGAAAAAATATGAATTGCGTAGTCCATTAATCCATCGATCGTACAATGACTATAATTTACCAGTTGTCTTACTAAACTGCCCTTTCCTGGGAAGTAAAGACCAGTCAGGATATATGTGAATGGGTATTTATAGCCAGTCAAGCTCCATCAAAGCTTGTATTTTAGTTACTCTACAGAAACAAAATCATCTAAGAAAACCTTCACTCAAACATTGCATGCAGTGTTAATTAGAACTGGAGAGACTGGCATACTTATTTACTTTTTTTATATACTCTTTCCATTGAAAGTTAATATCTCAAAGCGTTGAAAGCTGAATTAATTCCTCCTGCACTCTTTACACTCAGTAACACATACGAGAATGAAGGCTTGAAGTGCTCAAGATACCGAATAATGCCAAATGTTCCCTTGTGTTGTCATAAGCTATTGATTGACAATTTTTTTTGGTTTTAATGTCATTTTTCCCCAGTAACTGGAGCTCAGACGGTGCCCTCCACAGGGACTTGGATCCGGCAGTGAGGAATTTCTTGGCCGAATGCCCTTCCTGATGCCAACCAATGGCTTTTCTTTTGTGAAGTTCTAATGTCGCCCGCTCGGGGAATCGAATCCGGAATTCTTGGTTATGGTGCAGTTGCACAAACCATTAAGCCACGGCTCCTCATTTATTGACGATAACAATAACCAATAGAAATCTATTATTGTATTTCATTAGACGTTTTAACGATTATTATCATTAAAAATACAAACGATTCTTAAACCATCCTTTTGTTTTAGCATATAGAATTTTGATCTGTTTTGATTACAGGGTAAAATATGAAATTTTATTTTTTTGGAAAAAATGACTTTTCTTTCTGATGGACTTTTCCATTGAGAGATGAAAATCAAATGACCTTCTTCTGTTTATTTCCTTCTCATAGACTTACCAAATTAGACAAAAGATCCTTGATTAAAAATATTTCTTAGTACTTTTCTCAAACTGTTTTCCTTTATCCTCAGCGTGCACACTGAAGATTTATTATTTATAAAAACAAGAGAAAATAAACCTGATGAAACGAAAGCAAACTAGGTTATTATTTTAATTCTTTGTAGTCACACGCTTCTACTCTATTTTTTAGATAAACGTCTATACACGTTTCATTGTTATTTACGCAAGTAACATAAAAAATTGTTGTCAAGCGTCTTCGGTTTTTAAACATAGTACGGATATTTTGTTTTCTTACATAGCCAATGCAAAAAAGCTGGAATACCCCAGAATGAAAAAAGGATGACTTTTAAATTTTTATGTCTGATTTTATAACGAAAATTTATTATTCCAGTCACGCTTCTCTTTCAGTAAATCAGCTGGAGTAAAAAAAAGCGCTGGAATTATTTCGAGAAAATTTAACTTTCGAACATTCGAAGCAGCCTTTGTTTGCTCCTTCTTTTAGAGAAATACGCTTTGGAGTAACTAAAAAAACCTAGTGGTTGTTAAACGTACTGCTTTAGCAACAGATGTAATTCGAATTTTAACGAGGTTTTACCTGTTTTTTTAGCATCCCAATACTATTAATTTTAGATTATTCTAATTTGTCATATCTATACAGGTCTGCCTTTTCTCTCATATATATTTTAGATTATTCTAATTGGTCATATTTATACAGGTCTGCCTTTTTTCTCATATATATTTTAGATTATTCTAATTAGTCATATCTATACAGGTCTACCTTTTCTCTCATATATATTTTAGATTATTCTAATTAGTCATATCTATACAGATTTGCCTTTTCTCTCATATACATTTTAAATTATTCTAATTAGTGATATCTATACAGTTCTGCCTTTTCTCTCATATATATTTCTCGTCACTCTGNGATGTAATTCGAATTTTAACGAGGTTTTCCCTGGGTTTTTTAGCATCCCAATACTATTAATTTTAGATTATTCTAATTTGTCATATCTATACAGGTCTGCCTTTTCTCTCATATATATTTTAGATTATTCTAATTGGTCATATTTATACAGGTCTGCCTTTTTTCTCATATGTATTTTAGATTATTCTAATTAGTCATATCTATACAGGTCTACCTTTTCTCTCATATATATTGTAGATTATTCTAATTAGTCATATCTATACAGGTCTACCTTTTCTCTCATATATATTTTAGATTATTCTAATTAGTCATATCTATACAGATTTGCCTTTCTCTCATATACATTTTAAATTATTCTAATTAGTGATATCTATACAGGTCTGCCTTTTCTCTCATATATATTTCTCGTCAATCTGGTATGATCAGAAGATTAAAAAGAAATATCATTAGAGAAAATTAGATTATTTTTCCCTATTTCCTGTCATTTTGTGCATCATAACATTACTTTAAGACAGGTTATCCAATTGTTACAAATTTAAGTTATTCTTATGTTTAAAAGACAACTTTAATACAGATAAGCTAAGCTTTTCGGTTAAAAACCGTCTTTGGTGCTAGATGAGAAGCGAACTCTACAGCTAGGTTACAATATATATAAACATTTTTTAAGAATACAAAATTCTTTATAAAAAGACCAATGGCCAGGTGGATTCAAATAGTTTATGCCTATTTAGAAATGGAGTTATGTAGATATTCTAATTACTTTTCTATATAACACATTCCTTTTATAATTCATTCGTTGGAGGATTGCTTTAAATTTTTTTTCCAAACAAGAACTTTAAAACTGTTTTTTCCGTTTAGAAATGGCAGTACTTATATACAATGGACAAATTCTCATTTTCATAAATCATTTTTACTCCCATTGTTTTTTTGTTGTTGTATTTTAGAAAAAAATATTTTATTTTTAAAAATGTTTATATATCATAATCTTACTGTACATCCCACTTGTTATCTGGCACTGAAGATGATGTTTAACCGAAAAGCTAATACTCATCTAAAATAAAGTTGTGTCTAATTGTGAATATATTGTACAATGCTGAAATACATTACAACATTATTTTACTCTCATCGACAGCTTATTGAAAGAAAAATTAAGGTTCGCTAGTTGCTGTTTGAAATTGATAGTGAGCTCAAATATTATGTACATGAAAATAAGATATATTGAAAGTAATAGTCTTTGAATCAGTTCAACAAATTCCTCCAATGTTTCGTATCTATTAACATTAATCAAAGCAAATTCTTTACGGACAGAAATAAGGATAATAACGTCTGTCAGCTGAATATGACACCTAAATATACGAATTGCATTAAAAGATTTCTTAAGGATGATAGAGAGGAACTATACAGAAGGGATTCCTGTTGTATAACGTAAAACCACCCCTATATCATTAAATATTGTTCTGTATCAAAATACTAATAGTAATAGATATAAATAGATAAATCAGTTTTTTCATTGTTTACATTTCATACATCATGGCTTAGATTTTGCTATCGGTTTTAAAATATTTTTTTTCTCTTGACCATTTCGTGACAGGTTTTTTTATAGGAAAGTAAGTAGTACTCACCGTATTTTATTTTCTTATTCTTTAGGTGCCATGCCTTGATAAGGAGTAGACGACTTGGCTCTCCATTCTATTCTATTCTTTGTCTTTCTTATGATTTCTATATTCGAGCAGTGGCTCAGTTTTGCTAGTTCACTCACATGCACGAGCCTACTTCTTCCTCCACTTTTTTATCCATCTATATTCTCAGTAATCGCTAAATATTCGAACCTTTTGTTCCTAACAATATGTCCAAATAACTCAAACTGCCTTTGTCTTATAGTTTTCAGAATGTTACACCAAACGTTTGGTCTTCTCAGTACTTCCTCGGTCGTTATCATATCTGCCCATGATATTCTGAGAATACATCTGTAAAATCTCATCTCTCCTGCATCCAGTCGGTTAACCAACTTTTTAGTAATTGTCCAGCTTTCACAAGAGTATAGCAATATTGCAATTATATAATAATTAAGAACATGCAGCTTCGTTTTTACTGATAGAGAAGGGTTTGTGAGAATATCCCTCATTTTAGTAAAAGCATTCTTTACCACGCCAATTCTTGTACTTATCTCTTGTTCGCATTTGCCGTCAGATGTGATTATTGAACCAAAATATTTGAAGCTATTAACTTGCTTGATTTAAACTCCAACGATCGTAACTGAACATTTTGGTGCTCTGTTTGCTTTAGTTATCGACATAGAGAAGGTTTTGTAACAATTAACGTTCATCCACATTCTTTCACTATGATGTACTATCTGATCATGTAACCATTGCAATTTTTAAGTAAATTCTGCAATAAACACAGCGTCATCAGTGTGCCTAATGTTATTTATAATAACTCCACCAACGGAAATTTTCTCATATTTCACCACGCTCGTTTCTTACGCTGAGACAATGCCTGCCTACAATGTTTCGTACTTTATCCATGCCTACTTTGGCGTTAAGATCGCCCATGACAATTATTACTTCCTGCGACTTGCATTGACTCACAGCGTCATTAAAGGTGGTGTAAAAAAGACTATAATTCAGACTCATCGGATGCAAACGTGGGGGCGCATGCCTGGATTAAGCATATGTTGAAAACTTTTGCTGCCATCTTTACTAGAAGCACCCTTACAGACAAAGGACTGCAGCCGAAGAGGCTTTTGCTTGTTCTTTCATCCAGAACCAAGCCGTGCTGGTGAGTTTTACCACCAAAGAAAACAACTGATTTGATTCCTCTTTTAAAAGATCCACTTTCTGTTCACCTACATTCACTTACACTTAATATATTTATGTTAATTTGGTCCAATTCGTGTTTTATATTTTCCAGTTTATCAAGCTGGTAAAGAGTACTAACGTTCCATGTGACCAAACGTTGGCTGCGCTTAGAAATAGCAGTCACCGGATGACGATCTGGACCCACCTGCTGTGCATGGCATAATCTACCGAGCGAGGTACCTAAATTAGATGTTGGAACACCCTTTACCCTGCCATTGCAAATATTTTCCAAATGTGTAGCCATAACTATTCGAGGTAAAAAATTAAAAAGTGGTTTCCTGTTGCCTTCTTCATCGCAATCCTATCTTACTGGGGAATGGTCCTGCTAACGTTGACCAGTGAACCACTGCCATTGTCGATCCATAGGGAAGTCATCCGCCAGCAGCCACCATCCACTACTGCTGCAGCCCTTTCGTATTATTGATGGTAAGGATTAGCTATTCAATGTTTTTAATTTAAGTACCAACCTTTTTTGAGGCTTAGTGAGTTCAGGAAATATGAAACGAGAATCAGAAAGTAAAAATGTTTTATCTCTGGTGTTTTTTTAGTTAGGTGTTCACCACACGAATGTTTTCGCATTTTGTATGTTATATTCACTAGAAATTATCAGGGTTTATAGTTTAGAAAGCAAGTTAAACATTATCAATGCTCATTACTAAAAGTTGTTGGGTTTATTTTTGGTTTGTTTTTAATTTTCAATGTCCTTTGGCTTTCTGTTTTGGAATCGTCATTTCAGGGATCATGTCTAAACTCTTTGAGCTAGAGGAAACAAGTTCAATGGTATTGGAGTCCTAGCCGTATTAAATAAGTATTAATTAAAAGTCCAAATTTATTAACATCGCCTTTTTAGTTAGACCTTAAAGTTGTCCATATATCTCTTTGAACCTATTCGCAGGATGACTTTTGAAAATAATTTCAAGTGCATTAATTTCAACTAGAAGAGCTTGATATCTTCACTGTCACCACCTATTAAGTGTTTTACTCCATTGTCTCAAGGCTAATTTGAAATTACGTGAATAAACATTGTTTCAATAGCTTAAGACATTTTGAAACTGCATTAATAAACCCTCCTCTACCTGACTTCTACCTGATCGATGATGAAATAATCATGAAATGGGACAGTATAAATTTTGTACTTCTGTCTTTAGCATTTGACGTTGGTTAATCTGGGGCTTACTGCAATTCTCTTACCGTGTTTTGCGAATTCCGATTGGTATCAAGATTTTTGCTGGAAGTAAAAAAGAACTTGTTGGGTGGTTTCGAGTGCCCTAATCCTCCTTATTCATAGTAGAATAAGACATTTCTGACAAAAATTCTCGATTATATGAATTACTNGTTCATCCACATTCTTTCACTATGATGTACTATCTGATCAAGTAACCATTGCAATTTTTAAGTAAATTCTGCAATAAACACAGCGTCATCAGTGTGCCTAATGTTATTTATAATAACTCCACCAACGGAAATTTTCTCATATTTCACCACGCTCGTTTCTTACGCTGAGACAATGCCTGCCTACAATGTTTCGTACTTTATCCATGCCTACTTTGGCGTTAAGATCGCCCATGACAATTATTACTTCCTGCGACTTGCATTGACTCACAGCGTCATTAAAGGTGGTGTAAAAAAGACTATAATTCAGACTCATCGGATGCAAACGTGGGGGCGCATGCCTGGATTAAGCATATGTTGAAAACTTTTGCTGCCATCTTTACTAGAAGCACCCTTACAGACAAAGGACTGCAGCCGAAGAGGCTTTTGCTTGTTCTTTCATCCAGAACCAAGCCGTGCTGGTGAGTTTTACCACCAAAGAAAACAACTGATTTGATTCCTCTTTTAAAAGATCCACTTTCTGTTCACCTACATTCACTTACACTTAATATATTTATGTTAATTTGGTCCAATTCGTGTTTTATATTTTCCAGTTTACCAAGCTGGTAAAGAGTACTAACGTTCCATGTGACCAAACGTTGGCTGCGCTTAGAAATAGCAGTCACCGGATGACGATCTGGACCCACCTGCTGTGCATGGCATAATCTACCGAGCGAGGTACCTAAATTAGATGTTGGAACACCCTTTACCCTGCCATTGCAAATATTTTCCAAATGTGTAGCCATAACTATTCGAGGTAAAAAATTAAAAAGTGGTTTCCTGTTGCCTTCTTCATCGCAATCCTATCTTACTGGGGAATGGTCCTGCTAACGTTGACCAGTGAACCACTGCCATTGTCGATCCATAGGGAAGTCATCCGCCAGCAGCCACCATCCACTACTGCTGCAGCCCTTTCGTATTATTGATGGTAAGGATTAGCTATTCAATGTTTTTAATTTAAGTACCAACCTTTTTTGAGGCTTAGTGAGTTCAGGAAATATGAAACGAGAATCAGAAAGTAAAAATGTTTTATCTCTGGTGTTTTTTTAGTTAGGTGTTCACCACACGAATGTTTTCGCATTTTGTATGTTATATTCACTAGAAATTATCAGGGTTTATAGTTTAGAAAGCAAGTTAAACATTATCAATGCTCATTACTAAAAGTTGTTGGGTTTATTTTTGGTTTGTTTTTAATTTTCAATGTCCTTTGGCTTTCTGTTTTGGAATCGTCATTTCAGGGATCATGTCTAAACTCTTTGAGCTAGAGGAAACAAGTTCAATGGTATTGGAGTCCTAGCCGTATTAAATAAGTATTAATTAAAAGTCCAAATTTATTAACATCGCTTTTTTAGTTAGACCTTAAAGTTGTCCATATATCTCTTTGAACCTATTCGCAGGATGACTTTTTAAAATAATTTCAAGTGCATTAATTTCAACTAGAAGAGCTTGATATCTTCACTGTCACCACCTATTAAGTGTTTTACTCCATTGTCTCAAGGCTAATTTGAAATTACGTGAATAAACATTGTTTCAATAGCTTAAGACATTTTGATTTCATTCTATTTCAAAATGCTGTAGCATTATAGTACAATCCTTTGTTTCCTTAGTTATATAAAAGTCAATTCTCGGTTAAACTTTATTCACTGGTAATTGGAATTTGTTTTCATGAAAAATACAATATGTTACAATTACTCTACTCCTCATTAAGCTATCAAGATTTATAAATATTAGATATATCAAGTGTCAACAAAACATTGCACAGTTGTCCTGTTAGCTTTATCGTTTATTTGTTTTCTTTCAGAGTTTATTTTGATCAAGAGTAATTTTTTTCATGCTCATTACTGGGTGCGTCTTTAAATTGGTGAAGAGTGCTCCTAGACCTGTTTCTATCTGGTGTGTCATTATCATGAATAAGTTCTCTGATTGCTCCAAAAATGTTAATCATTTTACAGCATTTACATCTTCATTCTCTCGATCCTCCCCTTTCTCACCTTCATATCTATGGATGTCTTTTTTCCCCTCTTCCCATTTCTTCTTTTAATTCAGCAAATTAAAATTGTTGCGGAACAATTTGTTACAAACTGATCCTGATAATAATCCCATAGAAACTATCACCTTTTACCAATCTTCAGCTTTCCTTGAATTTACCTACTGAAGGCCACAACGAGGCTGATTTTTGCCACCCACTTCGTGTAATTTATTTGGTAATAAAAAACACCCGTCCAGGCTTAGTTGTGGAAAAAAAGCCAAAAATATGTTAAACTCCACTGTGATTGTAATTTCAGGAAATGTTGCTTACAAATGGTAAAAATTGCACCGAAACAACAACATTTTCAAATATTAAAATAATTGCATATAATAGACTTCGATTTGATGTTTTTCAACAGCAAAAACCAACTTACTAAGCCTTTATACCGAAAAGACACCGAAAGCCCTCTTTTCAATGGACAGGAAAATTCTATTCAAAAATGTATACTAATGCTATTGAAAAACAAGAAATGAATTTTGTCTTCTACAATTAATGACCTATCTTTCCATAAACATTTTTCTTTCCATCATATTCATAACATTGAAAACATGTAGTACTGTATTTTCAGCTGATTTTTCAGTCTCTTCAGAAACATTGTTTTCATATTGTAGAGATTATGGCGTCTTATGAATTATTTAAAACTTGCCTAAAGAATAGTTATTTCCTTCTATTGGTAGACTTACTGTTGACAGAATAGTAAATTCGGCATGAGTTATCAGTTATCAGAGTGTCTCCTACTGAATATATTTTGTTGGCATATTTTTCAAGTAAATAATACCTTGACCCCTGCAGAGGAAGGGTGCACAACAACATGTTTTTCTCTGGCCAATGGGTATTCTATTAAGGAATCAGATAAAATTGAGTAGCAAAAGGTAGCAAAAGAGGTGAGTGAATTTTTCGAGGATTTTTAAAGTATGTCTCGTAGTATTTCATCAAAGTTAAATGACGATGATAGAGAATGTCATACGGCACTTGTCAGGCATCATCTACACTTTGAATTTATCTCATTCAAGTTATGAATTTAGCCGACGGTTGTATCGCATGGCTTCGGTATTCTGATAAAAAGTTTTCATTAACGATGGATTGTATCAAACTCTGTATTTATCAATAATTTACTTGTTAATAAAGTTCTCTATTCCAGCCTTGTTAACACACATCACCACCTCAAAGTCTTACATTGTTTTTGGTGGCTAAGCTACAGAATTGCAGGCATGTACCATGTCGTCAACAAAATGTAAATTCTGTCTGAAAGGTTTGTTCATTTATCACAGATTGATGGAATAAATTTCAAATAAAAGAACTCTTCTTTGTGGTCAAATTAAAGTTTTGTACTGAAGCCTTCTTTTTTTAAGTCCGACTTTATTTATGAGGAGCATTTATTTATACTGTCAAAAGAAGACATAAAATTTATAGTTGACAAAGTATAGTTTGAAGAAACTATTTAATAAGGACTTGAATAATCAGGACTTTGTATAATCAGTACAATGTTTCATAATTTTTTTGTTAACCTGTTTTTCTCTCCATAAACATTTCATAAAAAAATCAACAGAAATAAACAAAATCACTTGATGTAAACAATTAAATATAAACTTTTGAATTCTTTTCTCACCAAAGAAGAAATTTACTCAGCGTCTCCCGCGGTATCCATTTCTATTAAGGGGGCATTCCAAATTCTAAGAATCCCTCAGTTAAGCATCTTATTTAATTGGGTATTGTAAAGATAAATGCAAAATATTATATCTTGAAATTTTTACCTCTGATATCTGTTTAGACGGGTGCCCGGCTAAATAAATAAAAACCTATTTTACCGTCCTATGAAGAAGTAAAATTTCATTGGTCGATCCGCTGAAGTCACGTGACCAAATTTTATTGGTCAATCTATTCAAGTCACCTGAAGTGCCACGTTTCCGTTCTCAGCGCCAATTTCTGGTCTCGACTGTCTGGTTGGTAGTTAGTTTAAAAAGTATATGACCTTTGTTATATTCTATATTTTGTAGAATGATTGTCTGATGATGGCATAAAGGCGAAAGTACTCACAAAATGTGTCGTTGGCTCTTACTTATTTACTTTAAAAAAATCTCCTTGACAATTATTGAAGAGACAGACTTTGGAAGCAGATGTTGTGAACGTCTTAAAAAGCAGGTTACTTTGGGGCCAAGTGGGAAAAACTGTTTATACTGGTACGCTATTAAAGCGCTTTAAAATTCAATCATTTATAGCTACATATGGACTGAAAGCTATTCAAATAAGACAGCTCATTAAGACAACTATTATCACTTACCTCTAGTTGAGAAAATTTGCATATGGTAAATAAGATCGTCAGATAGCTACGAGGACTGTTTTTAGATAATCGGGGTGGTATTCGTTTCTTGAAGTCATTAACTAACATATGCAGGATTTTTTGCTAGGACACGGAGCTACTAGACGCGTTGCCATACTAACAAGACCTTTTTTATTACTGGAAGACAAATTAACTAATATATGTTGCTCTAAATCAAATGTTTATATTCATATTGCAGCATGTAATTCTCCTTGGATTTTGACTACAATTTAACTATAACGCAGGGAATACCAGCGACGTTATCACAGTATTACTTTGTTTACCAATTTGCCCAAGGGGACACTTTGTTTCTAGATATATGGCTCACCAAAATATCTTTGGGTGAAAAATTTGCCTAAGGTAATTTTTTTGGTACAAAAAATGTAGAAGAGGTAATTTTGAATTTTCTAGGTGTGAGCTATAGAAAAACTAAAATGTGTGGATTTTTAACGAAAAATCTATGCCTGGTTCATTGTGGGTTTTTTTCGTACTTTATAATGGAGGGAATATTTTTGAGTCATGGTGAAAAGCACATGATATTTCTGGGCAGCTTGAAAGATTCTCAGACTCAACCGCTGTATGTCTTGGAGGCATGGCCTCCCTTGGGATTATTCGTAGTGTCTTGTACCAAACACTTGGCTAATATTTTAGGACAGCTGTATCCCTAAAAATTAAATCCACAAGTTTGCCTTTAAGTCACCAAAAAAGAGTACAGATGTATAAAACGGTGTCCTGTTTACCCATGTTAATTTATTAAAGATCACAACCAAATGACACTACTGATCATGACAAAATACTTTATTAATTCTTTTGCGACAAAGGTGTACTGTTAAGTTAGTCACACTCTCTTGACTACGGCAATTTGTGATTATCTTTTTTTGTGAAAACAGTCAATACAGAAAATGATCAAGAATATTTGTTAAGTTGAAACAATAGTAGAAAAATGTTGTTTGAAACATACCGAGGGTCAAGCCTCAGAATTCTGATAGTAAATGTCTTGCTCCTCTCCATCAAGACCAGAAATTTCTGGTCTGAGCTGTTGTGAGATGCAAAGCATATCTAAAAATCAAGACTGGAAGGAAGAGTGATCGCGTGGTGGGTTGGGCCAGTAGGCTTTCCAGTACAGGGTAAAAGCATGTCTTAAACCAAAAAAATTTGCAATAATTGTTGCCAAACATTGCTTTTATAAGGTCTCACCAAAAGAAAAAAAAGTACTGTGTGATAAACGACTTCTGTTAATAATGACAAAATATCAGGGATAAAAGCCAGAAAAGGAATTGTCCTCTATAGGAAATTTGTCCCCTATTTTAGTCTTTAAATTGCTTCCTTTCAGTCAAATTTAAGCTATTTAATTTTGATTTTTGAGGGTAATTTTTAGATTATCAAACTACGTATACTCCTTGTGCCTGATCTTTTAATAAAGATATTCTGAAGAATCGCCTCTTTCGCGTTCTAAAAATACTGATGAATATGTTGTGTGTGATTGAGGGGGATTTTCATGTGTGTTTTTATTTTTATTAGAGGTTACGTTTATGTGGTACATGATACCACGGTAGTCAAAATAACTTTAATCTTTTTACAAGCATTGCTATTCAGCGGTAGTCTATTTTTTGTCGTAAGAAATAGTCAAGGTTGTCAATCTACATTTATTTATGTATAAATATATAATATATATTTATATATAAATATTATATAAAATAAATATATATAAATATAAATATACTATTTATAAATAAAAAAATATATATATATATTTATATATAAATATATTGTATATATATATATTTGTAATTTCTAATTTCAGTCAAGAAATGAGCCTGCATATCAGATCTAGCAGTGCCCTTTTACCTTATTTTTATGAGACGCTTACTTTGAAATGTCATTTTATTACTTTGGATGAGTCTTTAAAGTTAGTTTAGTTTCTAATACGAAATTGAATGTCTGTAACATGAACAATAAATAAAATCAAATTTCGTGCTTGACCATACGAAATTTTGTATCAAGAATAAAACCCTGTGCGTATTCTTAGGATATTCTAAATTTTTGACCCATTTTAAGCCTCGGATTTTTATAAAGCAAATGTTTACATCCCATCAGCAGATGAACAAATAAAATTGCATAGTACTCAATATTTTCTGAAATAGAGCCAAAATTAAATAAAAGTAAATAAAAATAAATTTTTATAAAAATAGTCGTGTAATCTTAAACATTTTATACATTCGACCGTTCATACATTCTCAAATAATTTTTAAACACTTTCCGCACCACTGACAGTAACTTGAAAACATGAGGAATAGGGAGCTTTCCATGCGAGCGAGTTAACAATCAATGTCTTTAAATTTAAGACGGATGGCTATGGTTATGGTATGAATATAAGCTTGCGTAAGACGCTAAAACGTTTCACGAATATCATTTGGCCTCACAGCACTTTAGTTTGACCTGCAACAGACGACAGAATAAACAGCTTTTTGCAATCAAGTATGAACAAACAATCAATTGGTAGTCGCCTTGAAGGGAGTAATACTTCCAGCATAAAACACTACCAGAACAGCAGTTGATCACAGTATCTCAGTCTTTGTTTCAAGTACGAGTGGAAGCACAACTGTTAGTTTGACCACAAGCAGTTCTTACGTCAATGTTACAGAGTTAATCACATTTGTTTCAAAGAGTCTCTGTGGGGAAGCAATTTTTCTGGAGTATGTTCCTAAAGGTATGGCTAATATTTTCCAATCTAATTTTTGACAATCTTGATAGTGTGCTAATGACAAATAAAAGAGGAATAAATAATTATCTTTTGTCTTTTTAAAGGAATGAATTGTTGCTCTCAGCCAAGCTTTAAGTCTTGTCATGTACTTTTTGTTGTGGTAAGAAGGAAATAATAGAAGAAGATAATGTTGAAATAAAGTTTCAGTTCAACATCTGTTTTGTCTGCTTCTTGGCCTCCGCTGTTTTCCAATGAGTGGATAAACCCTTTCTGCTCACGATCTTTAAGTGTTTTTTGGCCTTCATCAGTGTCTTGCATAAACTCATGTATTGGTGTAAGTTGGTTGACATAGGTAGTGAAAATATCAAAGTATAACCTTGCCAGAAGTGAAGAACAGAAGACCAAGACTTACCGTTGTAAATTAGGCCTTCAAAATGTTATTGAATTCCTTTTTTGATTTTTCATTCTTAGAAAATCAGAAACGCGTATCCTTGCAATTGATCGCTCTCTCTCTCTCTCTCTCTCTCTCTCTCTCTCTCTCTCTCTCTCTCTCTCTCTCTCTCTCTCTCTCTCTTTCTTTCTCTCTCTCTCTTTTTTTTCTTTCTCTTTTTTCCTTTTTCTTCCCTTTTTCTTNTTTGATCTCTAGGGTATGCTCATTGTGCACCCTTTTCTTTGGCTTTGCTGTCGCTGCTGACGCCATCTTGTATGTATCTACAATCAATCAACTCAACCAAGGATGCTGCGTTTTCAAAATCAAAACATTCGAATGAAAATTCGCAATTCGATATAACGTTCGATTATGCTTAAGGCATCCTTTACATCACAATAATTCGAATTAGGGAGAGAATCTTGCAGTAGGGGCCTGAAAATTGGATCGAATTAGAGAGTTTTTCGAATTAGAGAGGTCGAATTACGGGAGGTGATTTATGAGAGTTTCTTAAGGAAATTTGACGGTGACTTTGAATTTGTTCGAATTAAGGAGAGATTCGAATTACGGAGATTCGAATTAGAGAGAGTCAACTGTATATATATATATATATATATATATATATCTTCTCCCTTCCCTTTCTTTTTCATTCTGTCTGTATCTCTCTGGCTCTCTCCCTTGTTTCTCTCTCTCTAGTATTACGAACACAATGAAGGCTTTCTTTCAGTCTCTAGATGAATAGTGACACTATTTGAAACAAAGCAACAATGAAGATTAGGTTTGATATGAATGATTGGTATGGAATGATCATAGAGAGTAAGTAAAAATAGAAACATAACTTTATTTTTAGAAAGAGATAAGTAAGTAACAAATCATAAAATCTTGCAGCTTGCCACGTTTCCTCAGCTCAAATGCAAGTTGTCTGTATTCCGTACATTGCCTTATTCTTTCTTTTGTCCTGCACTATATCATCCGGCCTTCTGGCCTGTATTACCCGATCAGTTCTTATGTTAAAACACCACAGTATTTTGGCCCACTCGTTCTGGAGACCGCCTCGGCCCTGTGTTTATACCAGTTGTTGACCCTTGTAAAGCCATACTGCTTGCACAACTCCCAGTGGAGAAAGCTGGCCACCTTGTCGTGACGCTTTTTTATATTCTGTTTGCGCCAGCTTCTCGCACTTACACAAGATGTGCATTACTGTCTCTGGTCTGTTCGCACACATTATTATTATTATTATTATTATTATTATTATTGCTATTATCATTATTGTTGTTGTTACTTATCAAATATATTAATATCTGTTAGTAGTATTACGATTTTGATCGTAAAGCGAAACGTGAACAATTACTTGTTGAGCTATCAAGAAGGTGCAAGTTTTATAATGTTAATTTGAACCATGGTGAATTGGTGTAATAGGTAATAATAGCTTAGACATAACTTAAATGAAAAACTTTGATCTAACTAAGGAGACTATAATTTTTTTAATGAACAGAATGATACCTTTAAGTATAAGAACAACTTATTACAAATTTTGTATGCATGGTAAAGAATGGGAAAAGCCAGAACATTTAAGCTAGCGGAGAAAAGAAGATGAACAAAATCTATAATGCAAGTCACTAGAAAAGAGAGAGAGAGAGAGAGAGAGAAGAGAGCGACAGACAGACAGACAGAGACAGACAGAGACAGACAGAGACAGAGAGACAGACAGAGGCAGACAGAGAAAGACAGAAATAAACAGAGGGACAGAAGCACACTGAGAGGCCTTCTTTTAAAGGCAGTTATACCGTGGGAAACTTTCCAGGGGTGTTCCTTTGGTAATTTGACCGAAGAAATTCTATGAAAAGTAATCTTCCAGTAGGGAAATCCTCTTGTACCCTTTACAGAGAGGTTTGCAAATCTTAGAGTTGTTTAACTTTTTACCTCTCGAATAATGTATGTTGCTATTCCAAACTTTCCGACTTACTTTCGCCCTCGATTTTTCTCTTGTACAGTTTTTTCGAAACTACTTTAACATTTTTAAAACTTGAAAAACGTTACTTTACTACACCATTGAATTTCGTTTAGGTAAATCATTAGGAATTTAAAACTGTGTTTCTTCTTCTTTTTTTCTTCTTTTCTTCTTTTATTTTAAACATTAACCACTACTGGGCCATTTTTTCCTTCTTCTTGTGCTGCTAGACTCTTGTACTCCAGAAACGAGCATAATCCAAAGCCTCCTCTGAAGGGACTGCCAGCTCAGCTGGTTAGCAGCCTGATGCATTGAGGCATTTAAGAAGCTGGGGCATTGTTTGCACCGATCCACAACTGCAGTATCTGTTGTATTGAAGTCCCACGTCTTTCAGGATGCTATACATCTTCCATTTTCGGTTTGGAGGCGATTCAGGGTCTTCTATACCATCCAATTCTCCCCACTTCAACTGACCAGTTCTTCATTAGGCAAAATGCTCTTCTCAATTCATTGCTGTCCAGCCATTGATAACCAAATATAAATATTCAGGAAGATATTCAGAAGACCAAAATTAACATGCTGCTGCAATTTACACCTTTTCCTGAAAAAATCCCAACAACAAAAAGCGAAGCTAATGTCACCGGAAAGGTGTGACAGCATTTCCCCCAAATGACAGTGTTAAGGTTATCCCGATCTTAAAGGTGTTCAAACGAAAACCTGCCATGATGATGCAAAAATTAACATTTTAAATGAACGAAAACAAACACGTGACACCAAATTTTAATTGACTCTTTTATGTTTACGAAATAGTCATAATGTCTTTGCTACAGAAAAAAGAAAGACTATTTTTGTGACTAAATGAAATGAAATTATTAAATTACATGAAATATTTACTGCCTCGCCCTGGAGGCACTCCACATTGAGGAGTTAAAACCGCAGATGAATACGAAGGAGGAATACCGGAACAGAACTCTTACCATTAAGTCCTTTCAGTGATGGTAGTAAAATTTATACACAAAACAATATCTGAAACAAGTTTGTGTTGCTTGCATATGATGAAATCAAATGGCTATTAATTATAAAATTATCATAATTTCATTTTACGTTAGAAAATGATAGAAAATATCGAAAAATTTCACTAGAAAAATTAGAATTATTGTGTGCTCATTGGTTATTTCAATGAAATATTTTACTTTTTAACTCACCTTCACACTGCCACAGGCAAAGCTCGAATTAGCAAGAAGAGCACTTTCCCACTCTGGTTCAAAGATTCTTAAACGATTTACTTCTTTGATATCTGAGCAGAAAGAAAATTTAATCCTTTACATCGAAATTAAAGGACCTTCACATATAGTTTTAATTTTATAAACTTCAACAACACCAGACATTGAACCTTTTCAAAACTATATTCTTTGTCTTTTGGACGCCGTGACGCCAAAATTTCTTAAATTTCAACTTTTGGTTATGGCACACCTGGAAACTCTTAGTAAACAAAGTAAAACTACATTTTCAGTATAATGTTGGGAATTGATCCAAACAAAGAAGACTCGCAATGTAGTTAATGGATCTTTCTCATACGTCTACCCTGGTAAACAGTGGCAAACGGGGGAGCCATTGGGTTCAAGAATCAATAATGACGTCCACCAGTTAATCATTGAAAAATCCGACAGGCAGAGAAGAGAGCAGAATGGGGTCATTGCGCGCGCGCAAGACAAAGACAAAGGAATAGACAAACAGGGGGGAAATGGAGGATTGATTTTTTGAGATTAATTCAATTTTATTATATAATACTTTCTCTAATGGAATNACTCTTAGTAAACAAAGTAAAACTACATTTTCAGTATAATGTTGGGAATTGATCCAAACAAAAAAGACTCGCAATGTAGTTAATGGATCTTTCTCATACGTCTACCCTGGTAAACAGTGGCAAACGGGGGAGCCATTGGGTTCAAGAATCAATAATGACGTCCACCAGTTAATCATTGAAAAATCCGACAGGCAGAGAAGAGAGCAGAATGGGGTCATTGCGCGCGCGCAAGACAAAGACAAAGGAATAGACAAACAGGGGGGAAATGGAGGATTGATTTTTTGAGATTAATTCAATTTTATGATTTATATATATAATTTTTTTTTGTTTTTTTTTGGTCCTAGTATCCTCATCTTCTGGGAAGACCTTCTCAATGTAGTTAATACTTTCTACACTTAAGCCATCCTAGGCTCACTTGAAATACTGAATATGTTCTGCCTATTTATACATTAATTAATAATCCCTAGCTATGGCAATTAAAAACATCAACAAAAATTACGTTATTTCTAAAATCAGTATACTAATAATACCCGATTACAACTCTTCAAGGAAAACTACTGGTAACATGGAAACTAATAACAAAACAACAAGGTGTCGATATTTGTTTACTTGGGAATAGCCGGATAACAAAGGAAGCAATCATAACGCATTAGGGAATCTGACAATTACGTAATGTCTGACTCTCTGAGTTCATTTGCAACATGTGTATCTCGGCTTATTTACAATGTTCAAAATCCGACAATAATCTTAAATCCAACGACTCAACACACTTTATGTCCTCTGGGTACTAGGTTTAAGTGTTTTATCATACTGTAGTCTTTTGTTTATAGTACGTATTTAAAGTATTTATTTTCCTCTTACTTTGCTTTGTGCAAGTTATTTATTTATTTAGTTATTTTATATTTTATTTATTTATCTATTCATTCTATCTTTTAAAATATTTATTACATTTTATCTTTTATTTATTTATTTATCTATTTATTTAATAGTATTTAAAGAAGCTACATCGTAATCAGTGTATAAAGAATTTTATCGTGCACCGTACGAGACCTGTTACAAAGAAAAAGATAAAACAAACAAAAACAATTAGTGTTGGACGCTTAATAAAGACAATGCTAAAAACAGATAAAATATATAAAATATAAAATATTAAATATTAAATCTTAAAATTCTGTAAAACGTTTTGAGACAGTTGCATATTTTCCTCATCTTATTTTCGTTTAGCAGTGTTGCATCTCTGTGAGCCATTGTGAAAAAAACGATCTTTGTGACATTTTTTATTGACTGTACATTATTCCTGATACCGATAATATGAAGCAATTTTCATGTTGCTTCGTTACGTCTTGTCCCAGGGTCAATGTCAGTGAAAAAGAAGTTAACAGAACTGCGTGATAACAGTATTTCAGTACCAAAGTACAACCCTGCATCAATATTTTCTAATAACTAATATAATTACAGATAACTTTCAAGACAATCAAAATGTTTACAAAGGAAAACAAAAGAACTTTCCTTAATTCAGCCATGCGGGTTTTCAATGGTTCATGGCATTTCTTTTTCTGTCTTTTCAAACAAGGGTAGTAAAAATATTTATTCTGCAAAATACACCTTAATGTTTTTTTCAGCCTCAACGATAGTCACTATTAATTTGGACGTGCCTGACTCATGCCTGGAACCTCTGGTCTGATACTGCCAGCGTCATTTTTCACGGCTATTTGAATGACTTGGGAGGATTTATGAATGGACCGAGACCATGTCAAGCATCCAACCAAATTGCCTGTTATTCACACAGATTCAAACTGAACGCTTCGAAATTTGTGTGGTAGATCAAGAATAAACATGGCCCATCAAAACAAACATTTTAATAAGATTGATGGAGATAACTTCAGCACCAAAAGTAGATGTAGAATCTAGTTTGAAAAGTACCAAAAGTAGATGTAGAATGTAGTTTGAAAAGTACCAAAAGCAGATGAAGAATGTAGTTTTAAAACTTCCCTTACGTTTAACATGGGCTGTGAAACATAGGACAACCAACCCCCACCTAAGCAACAATATCGAAGCTGTAGATATGTCTTTTTCCCTGAGGATGCTTAATATCTGTTTTTTAGACAGAGTTATCAAATAACTGCTGAGGAGAGCAGGAGTCGGAAGAGAGTTAAGTTGTTGGCAGTGATAATGGTAAGGTAGTTCCTTCGCCTGAGCAGCTTATCTCAACTGGAAACTTGTACTGTTCATCATTTTAAGGGTAAAAAGACGGAGAAAGAGCATGAGGAGACCTCTGTGTGTGTGTGTGTGTGTGTGTGTGTGTGTGTTTGTGTGTGTGTTGGGGGAAGGGGGGTGTAATACTCGATTGGGAGGGTTTTAAAGTTGACTCGTGACCGGAATGCTGGGAGCATGAGCGCCCATGCGTGCATCACGTGGGGCAAAATAAGAAAATATGACGCCTCCATGATTTCAAACCTCGACCTTAGTCTTTCTGAGGTGCACGTTGTTGCAAAAGGCGCAATTTTTATGTGTTTGAAGAGCTGTTTCTTACACAAAGCGCTTTCTTTCGTTTATCAAATTGAAGTAAATCGAGAGAAAGATTCCACATGGACAACTGTGAACATGTACAGTTACTTCAAAGACGAAAACTCAGTTTCGGTTTATCTTCTTTAAGGGGAATGTAGGCCTATTGTTGACTGCTGGACAAAGCATAGTTGAAAATATCTGTTCACTCACCAGACAAATCGAGGTAGAATTTGAATGAAACATTCAAAACATCCTACATGGACATGTCATCTTGCATTCTCAAGGCCTCCTTCAGACATTTTCACTCCACGCTGTGCCGCTAAAGAAACACAAATTCCGGAAAGAACAGGTCATTAATGTTTACATTAAACCAAGTAAACAAAGAAAGCAACTAGGTATGTAATGCGTTATTTCATTGCCCTTATCATGCAGGTCATGAACTGATTAACAAGATAGTGTACTTCTTTTCTGAGTATGTTTACCAAGTACTCTCAAAGCAACCATGTCGTTTGTCACCCTTGTCAACCAGATAGCTTGTTTGCAGTCAGAGGTAACAAAGGCTTTTGTTGCCCATGTGTAGAGTGTAATTTATTGACTAAGTGATCCATGTTTTAAGGGCCAAACAATGGAAAGCTATTCAGGAAGACATTTTGCTGCTGTGGAAATTAAGAAGCTGTCAGTTATTGTTG
The DNA here is from genome assembly GCA_003991215.1 of Morbakka virulenta. Taxonomy (NCBI): domain Eukaryota; kingdom Metazoa; phylum Cnidaria; class Cubozoa; order Carybdeida; family Carukiidae; genus Morbakka; species Morbakka virulenta. Next base: position 4,576,108 of record RDPX01000022.1, read on the forward strand.
CATGGAAAGTGAGAGAAATAGTATTTTATAAAAGTGGGTGGAAAAGTAAGAACCAGTGGTATGTACCGATTAAAAACACGTCAACAATATGCATACAGTATATAGCAATATGAAATAAAGATCACAGATTTTCCCTCTTGTCAATGCGTCTGGTTTAAAAATTACATTTTTGTAAAGGAGGAAAGGATAGGCCACAATAAAAATAACCTTAAGAAGAAGAGGATAATTTAGTAAAAAATAACATAGTCAACAGAAGATATCTGTGGAAAGCGCTCCCGTATCGGGTTTTTTTTGGGGTTTTTTTTCTTGTTTAATGTACTTTTTTGGTTTGTTTTTTCACCAATGGCTATTTTATTAAATTTGGTTGCATGCTTCAAACCAAATCCTTCCTTTTGTCAAATAAGCTTAGAATCCCAAATTTCTTGACAAATTCCCATCCATAGAAACGGATAAAGTGAAGTTTTACACTTTAAAACCTTCAGAACGTTCCTCGCCCGTGATCCAAGGATTTTTTATTTTCTGTTTTGACAGATACACCGATAAATGGTTCAATAGAGGGATTTATTTATTTTTATAAATTAATAAATATAGATATAAAGATGGATAGATAGGTAGATAGAGAGATAGATAGATGGGTAGGTTTCCACAGCAACTATTTTACTATGAGCTGCAAAACGGGAAAGGCCCGCAATTTATATGAAAAAAAAATCTATGAAGACTGCATGAAAAGCAATCTTGACAATATGAAAATTGTAAGTATAATTGTAAGAGTGTAATGACTGTGACGAGAAATGAGTGGAAATGGACTGTAAAGGGCAGTTGTGTAGATTTCGAAGAAATGTGTCGAAATTAGTCTGCAAGGGCTGTGTTAAAGTTCTCGAGGGTAAAAGATAGACTTGTGTCTGTGAAGTATGAGGACGAGTCCTTCTTTTAAAAGGTAAGTTTGTCAACCACATCAAGTATCTCCAAGCTCAGATTGTGCCCAATACTCTTACTCCAAAACCGAGAAAAACAACATGTGCAGTTTACAAGGAAGTGTGAAAGTCCATTCCATGTGCCAGAAGACATATGTTACTGCATCAGAATACGTCACTCAAACTGACCAGAGCACATCAGTGGAAATAACGCTTTTTATCTGTCACTACTTGAAAGATTGCAAGTCTGGAGAGAGACTAAGAGTCACATGAGATGATACAGAATAACGGTCATTGTTAATGACTACTAAATGATTCAAAAAGACGGCAGGAAGATTCTACACAATATTGTTATTTGTAATTCATATAGCACAGTAGCACAGCATCTACTGCTGAACCGTGAATGCAGAAAAAATTTCGAGTTAAAAGAGTTCGAAGTAATTGGCAATACCAGGTCTGCCTTTCACTTAGGAACATTGTAGGAAACACGAATTCAACTATCATCGCCTCGTCTTTGTAGACAAAAATAATTTGTGTATGACCTTGAATTGTTTTAGACAGCTAGTAAAAAGAAATGGCAAGTTTTTGCGACTCTCTCTTTGTTTCAGTCTTGATAGAAACTCACTTGACTTGTGTTTTCCTATTCTGGCATCTTGACCAAGTCGAGTGATAGCCAAAAATCTGCCTGTCAAAGTGAGCGTGACTTTTTGCAATGCTTTTGTCTGTGTGCCTCCAACGGTTTAGGTTCGCACATATCGCTACTCCTCTATTGCCACAGGAGCTTCACAAAATGCGAAAGACAGGTGAGAAAATGACAAAACGAGATCGGTGCATCAATGAATTATAGTGACATACGGTTAAAACCATGGTGCCGCACTCTAAGCCCTTAAGATTCAGGATATCCTAATGACAGGCCAAGGCAGAATGACCTGTAATTGTTTTGGCTGCATCTTTTACATCAGAGTTTTAGTCTCCTAGATGATGTACCATTGCTGTGACTAAGGAGCCTCAATTAACTAGATTCTTTATTAGGCTAGTTTTTGTGAAAGTATAAAGCCGCAAGACAACGATGTTAAATCAGAGTTTCCCTATCCTAAATTAGCAATTTACTTTAACTGACGAGTCCAATCAGCCCGGAGCGACAGATTTTAAGTGCCAGAAGCCAGCCTTCATCTTTTCGCGGCGTCAGTTTAAGCAGGTTTGCCGACTCAGTATCTAAGCCACTCTAGCAGGCAGGGAGCTGGGCTTTAGTTGTCAAACCCTTTTTGAAGTGCATGTCGTTTAGAGCTTATCCCAGTACCACCACAGCTGTGACAAAGGTTGAAACCAAACATTTATACAGTGGGGAGTGGGGAATAGATTGAGAATGGCTGAGTTCTGCACCTGAATTTTGGGTTAAGCTAAGCTGAAATACAAAAACATGACCACATGATAAGGATAAAATTGAAATCGGTTTCCAAAACTTTATTTGTAAAAGGAGACACAACACATATTTTAGAATCCACATAGATTTAATAGGGTTTGAAAAGGTTTTTGTGTGAAGGAAATCTTGCACTGGAACCATTGACATAAGGTAAAATAGATCTAAAAGAGACTTTCTTTCTCAGAAACCAGCATAATGTGTGTTTAATACCAGGTTGGAGCTGTCTGCACAACGCATAACATAAGTAGAAAAATACTGTGGTATCTTTGATGTCCTCTTAGCGTGAAAATATAATTGTCGTAATGGGATGGCTAGGAGCCCCTTTAATATTTTTCTAGTATAAGTAATATCTTGGATTGCGCATCGAAGATGGTAATTTTGAATTTGAACCATACCAGCCCCGACACTGCCCTGACAGTATCGTCAATCTGGCTTATATTGGATTTCAGAAAACATTGTTTTTGACGCTGTTGTTTCAAAAATTGTAATACACAGGAGGGTAAATGGAAGAACATGAAGGCTCTGACATTCAGAATAAAACCTACATAATATCTTTATACCCAAGGTTTCAATTAATATTGAGTTACCTTGAGCACAGAAAAACTTGGTTTAGGATTCAAGAGAGACACCACGTTTTCACGTCACACATCTTTATGGGTGAGTAATTTAAGGCGGACGTAAATACTCCAAGATGGTCTCCTCTTCTCCTTATCGCTGTGTGTTTTTATTCTAAAATTCTGTTGTAGTTTTAGGGATTTTAGTAAATAATTTATGATCTTTAAAGATGAATTGAATACTTCCTTCCCATATCGGACATTTTTAGATATTCTTTTACCTTTGAAAGAAAACCAGGGAGATTTGCTCGTTGACAGTTAAAAGCACGAAATTTACAAAAATGTCAGAAATAGTAGAGGTACCAAGTATGATCAAAAATCGAATAATGATCAAATTAATCATTACCTTCTAATTGATAGAATAAAAAGTTAATCGTGAATATTTTCGCAGTAACTAAACTCTGGTTTCATTATGAGAGGTTTTGATAATGAGAGAGAGAGCGGAATATCATCAAAAGCCAGTAATTATGCAAATGGCTACGATGTGGCAATTCCATCATACCATGAATCAGACAGTCTTCATGCTAGAGGCTCGAGGATGTAGGAAGTTTTTTGACCATAGAGACAAAAGAGGCTTTGTGTAGTATTTAGAGTAGATTCTGTTATAATAGCGCTATTTTCAAGTATGTTCATTAATAATATTGGGATTATTTCGTATCAAATATTGAGCGCAAATGTTATGTTGGAGGTGAATGTTATGATTAAATGTTTTGCTGAATCAAATCGTTTGTTGATGCCAGATTCAGACATGAACATCCAACAGTTGTTTTAATTATGCAACTTTATAATATCGGGACTGTCCCGTATCAAATTTTGAACCTGAATTATTTGTTTAACAGTTATATTGAACGAAATCGTTGGTTAATGCCAAATTCCTGCATGAGCATCCTAATTTATATTTTTTCTTGTAATATGAATTTAGCAATCTCCCATTTGAAAGTATTATCTTTGTTGGAAAAAGCAGCATGGATTTTAACAAGTAAGCCCCATACAACAATGTAAGGGTATTTTCATTCGATACTCGTCATATATAGAGTTCAAATTAGCATTATTTGCTTCCAGGTACAACAGGGGTCTGTAGGGATTTTAAGGTGGAAAGTACGAAGGTTGAAAGATGGAATTAGGAGAGTATTAAGTAATAGCTGCCTCTTCTTTGAGCGCTAACAATGGCACCATAATTCAGTCTGACGTTTTAATACGTGAAGAACAATTTGAACAACAAAATATTTTTCGTACCCAGTCAACTTACTTTTGCATCTTCGGTACTGTTAATAATCATTATGTAAATAAATTAGAGTAAAGTAGAATTTTTTTGTACACAACAAGGCATTTAGTTTCTTCATTAAATCCACGTTGTTTGTTCCTGTAACCTTGTGGATCCTGTAGCTACAGCCTCGTTTTCCACCAAAGTAAATTCAATTTCATGTAAAACACAGAATGGAATTTGGAGTGAAACGGATTTAAGCTGCAGACCTAATCATCGTGTTTTTTTTCTCGATAAAATGTGTAAGAGAGCTTAATGTCAATCGATGGATGTATTATTACCTCACTTAAAGTACATGAGGTAAATGTGCGAGTATGCATTTGATGCATTTTGTTAAAATATTATCCAAGTTTCAAGTTATCGTTACGGGAATCAAGGATAGTGTCTATTTTATGTTTTGGAGGTATGTGATGAACGTAGAGCATACCCCTGAAATAGGTATCAATATTTAGACTTTAAGCTTTAATTTATTTTGTACTAGAAATGTTTTCAAAACTCCGACAGCCAAGAATAAATTTTCTTCCTGTGACAGGATAATCTAGTAAATCGGTATTTCCTGAAAGATATAGTATAAAATGACAAAAAATGTAATGGAATAAAGATGAAATAAAAATTTACGAAAGTGAAAAAAATTTTTTCCAATATACTTCACCTAGTTAAGTCCTCATTGCCAATTTTTGAGAAGTTGGCACTGCAAACCTTGAAACTAAATAAAATAATTGGTTTTTTTGTAGGATTCCTTGACCTGGTATCTAGAATTTTGATTCCCGTTGGTTTTCGTTCGTTACACTCGCCTAAGTAATGCTATAAAATTCAATCAAGCGATTGCAAAAGAAAACGCCGAATTCAATTTTTCTGGTAAGTCTCAGGAATATGAAGCACATATCCTTCAAAAATAGTTAAGCCGAAACATCTATCACACAAAGTTTGATAGAAATGTAAAGTAACAGAAAGCAATATTTTCAAAAGCAAATTAAAGACAAAGCAGAAGTCTTCAGAAGAAGACGCCTGATAAGTTTTCGTCTAATGTGTGGTAAGCTCAAATGGGTATGGAAATTTGTGCTTACCACACTTTTAGATACAATTATCTTATAAAAATCTGTTTCTGTCATTTTTCTGTGTCACTTTTTATGTTGTTACCCTCACAGAAGTTATGGTCTTGGGCTAACAAGTTCACATTTATCTAATTTGGGGCAGGCTATTTGTTTAAGTGTTGAGGCACCTATGCCTCCGTTCTGTGGCAACACCTGTGGACCCCAGTAGAATTTGCAAACGTTCACTAACATAGAAATTATTATTTCCTTTCTGTTCACAGTTGAACTTTCTTGGCTGGTCTCTACCTTCTCCTTTACGTCATATCATGGGTAGACCTTCAACTTCGACATAGACTACATCGTAAAATTTTAGTACCAACAAGTATAGCTGTTTGGATTAATGTTTGCACATGGGACTTCAACTCAAGGTTGTTTGAAACAGCTCATTCTCTTTTGGTAAAATTCGCCAAGTTCTGTCAGTAAATACTGTAATGCTGAATACGTCTATTACTATTGTGATTATAGTTATTTTAGGAATAATAATTATCAGTATTTTTCTTATTATAATTTGCCGGAAGAGAACTGGCGCTGGACAATGTTTGTTTTTTTAGGTTGTTGTTGTTGTTGTTTTTCTAAAACGTGACCTGCAACACCATTTAATTTTTGGAAATATTATATCGGGGTTTTTAAGAGTGTATGTTATTTAACATTTAGTAGAATTTATTGCCTTTCAGATATGAGCTTTTTAATAAAGCTGAAGATTACCTACATATACAATGAGCCTATTATCTCCATCATCTGTGTTTTGTGGCTTTTCAAAATTTGCTAAATTTGACGGCTTGACTTTGTATTTAATTACTTGTCTTTGAATGGGTAGAACGAAATTGAAATTGTAGTGAACATTTCAATGCAAATACTTCCGTGTGGACCTTTTATACTAAAATGATCTTTCAGATATGTCTTGAGGGAGCTAATATATCACAGTTTTATTTAATCCTCCGTTTAGTCCCAGAACTAAGTCTTACAACCTTCACTGAAACAGCTCCGTTTGGCTGTCACTGCCCAATAAAAATTTTTTCCTTGCATAAAATCATGTATCATTCCTCTTATATTTGACAAAGTTCTTGCAAAGTACCATGTTATCAAAGATTACATTACATTTGGTTGCTCATTTTATGTACACTTAGTCAGGAAAACAACCCACATCATGCTTTTTTGCCAACAACCTGATCACAAAAAAGAAACCTCTGTACTCTCCTATGTATTCTCTTTTTAACACGTCCAGACGTTTGTCTTTATCTTTATAAAAGATAGCTGTTCCAATAGTCAAGGTAAGCCTGGATAAACAGGTTAACATTCAAAAAAGTTCACCTTTGGCTTCAGCAAGAAAATTTAATTTACATTGCATCACTCGAAAGAAATTGCGTTTGTTGCCCCTACTACTGGAAGCAAGACTTGCTTAAGAGGAAACTACACTTGTAAATAGAGGATACGCTTTGTATTCAATGCTAGTACAGAAGACAGTTTTTGTACTGGAAGGAGCATGTTTTTCACAGAGAGATGTAATATTTTCCTGGATATTGAATTTCCTCTTGCCTGAAATAAACTTTAATTACGTAATAGAGCTATTTCAAGCCAAACACTAATCTATTTAGTCCAAAATAGAAAGCATATCCTCTTTTCAATATGATAATCTGACACAATTACAAAAAATGACAACTTTTCATCAACTCCACTTAGCTACTACTACATAAAACGTGCTCTAAAGTTGGATTAAACCTTTTAATATAATGCCAATCCTGAAAAATAGGAAATCTTCAATCTTACTCAAAAGTATCATTCAACCGCTATGCCTTTCAGCTGAGCTTGAAATTTCCTCCTTCACATTATCAATAATAATAAGAGTCATGTATTTGTGCGTAATATACTCAGACAGAAATTTGGTGTATAGTTTGACGATTATATATAGTACCATACCAACAGTTGGAAGTGTAGTTGTTGATGTCCCCATCTAAGAGCCTATATAGTTCAAAAACAGCAAAATACGTTTATTCCTTGCCTTTTTTTACATTTGCTGATAGCTTTCTGTTTTCATACATACAATTATGTTATGAAAATATTGTATACAACTGTATTACACCTGTACAAGTAAATTCAAAATTTTTAAAGCTGCCCCTTGCAGTGATTACACTGACAACAAAGGATATCATATTTCATCGTGTAGAAGTCCAGAATTAATAGACTCTCCAGTAAAGGAAGCCGATTATCACCTCAATTGATTTTTTATTCCTTGTTTATAATTGCTTAGTTATCATTGGGACTATTCTCCTAGTTTCTAAGTGTGTTTATTGAAGAAGGGTCTTTGTGAATATTTATTATATTATTATAATATTTAGAATGTGACGGCTGTTTGCACTTTCTAAAGATTGTTACAGGTCTAATAACAGTAATATTCTTTATTTACTCATTACGATCTAACCTGCCTAAATATTATTAAATAAATAAATGAATAAATAAATAAATGAATAAATAAATAAATGAATAAATAAATAAATGAATAAATAAATGAATAAATAAATGAATAAATAACTAACAAACTTATGTTGAAGCTGCCTTATTCAAAATATTTTTTTCTGAAAAAAGTAAGCTTCAGAACATTAGATCTTGAATGTACCTTAAAAGAGTCTTTTTCAAAAGATGAGACAGTCACTTCCCGAGATTGGTCATGGTTTTTCTAGATGAAACTGGAAATCAAATAAAAGGAGTGTGAGAAGAAAGGTGAAACGTGTTGCCTGTTAATTTTAGTAGTAATTACTCTTTTTACATATTGATGGAGAGATGCTACTTACGTATTCCCGTATGTGGAAACATTAATGTAAGAGATGGGTTTACAATCTTTGCTAAGATGACTTTTATGAATATTGGCAATTGGTCAGTTACCTTCATTTTTGTCATAAATTCCGAAATTAAGTCTATGGCAAAAACAATCATCAGAAGGAAATAGTTTTATAATTAAAGCACTTGTCATGTGGTAAATAGTTTCAAAATGTGGAAATATAAAGTACACTAAAGTAAATTCAAACAAGTATCTTTTCCTTGCGCTCCATATTTAACATTCCAGACTTGAAAGGGGTTTCAACCTTCTGTAAAAGGGTCTTGACGTAACTGTTACTCAATAAGGGAGCGCGTGTTGTTTTGATTACGTGAAATGTAGTTACGTCAGACTTTAGGAAATTATACGTCTTGGCGTATTCTAATGAAATCGATGTAACAAAATGTGATAGGAATAATATTCCGAGAAATTGTTGTAAGCTAATGTCAGGAAGTATTTATGTATAAAACCACCTGAAATCTAAGCTATCTCAGTTGAGAGGAGGCGGGACCAGAGAGAAGATAACTGACAAAAGACCAGAACAAGTACAAATGTGAATACATTTACAAGGACTTGATTTTAAGTAGTAGTAGATTTACGCCAGGTGATGGGTGATGTATTTTGCTGTGGCAATTCTTGATTCCCAGCAGCCTTCCATATCTGCCCACATTTGAACGAGTTAACGAACGACAAGAGCTGTGGAAAAAGTGTTGAAACTACGTGGAAGACAGGGTTAGAAGATGATCTATTGATGTATGTAGGTTGTTGCAATAAGCAAATGACCTCAAAAGCGGAGTCCACTGTTTCACTCAATCTAGTTTTGAGTCAACGTGCATTTCGCACCTTTTTTCTCCTTTCCTTCAAACCTGACACACAAAGATTGTATTTAAGTTTGAGCATTTTACTTTGTATTGCTCACATCAATGGTTAACATCCTACAGTGAAAATTATGTTTACCTATGCACGACACTACATTTTCCTTGCAGGTAACTGCATTCCATGTTAATTATTGATTTCAAGCCATCGCAGTAATTATTTTGATAATAGCATTAAACCCCATCTTATTCTACAAGTTCTTTCCAAAGAAATTAAACACATATGATTTTACCAGAATATACCTTACCTATATAATTCATTTTAAATGAGACTGGCAATGTAATTACCGCGTCTGTCTCTGGAAGATTGGTCGTGTGGTCTTCAAACATAAAGGTCCTACGTCATGTACGCTTATCATTTAAAGAACTAAATTTGTAGGAGGTTTTTTAGACATTTTTCAGTTTAATTCCGGGAAACTATTCTCAGACGCATTTCAGGTGGGCTTTCAACTGGAATTCAATTATTTTAGGGTTTTTATTCATATTGTTACTCATATACATTATCCAGTACGTAATTGTGTAACTAATATAATATAGTAGGAAAGAAATGGTAGATGATGATATGTATTAGTTTTTATTACTTTCAACTTTGATATTTGTAATACACTCCCCACTTCAGTTCCCAGGAAAAGTTATTATAGAAACATACACAAGTATACCCTAGTCACAAAAAATCCTCTTAAATCAATTGCTACACTAGCATTTTTTGAATTTAGCATCAAGTAAAGCTTTTTGTATTTTTTTTGCATAAAGTTTTTTTACCCTTCTGTCTAACAAAAGCTTTTACAGAGACACAAATTTTCATCGGATTTCTTATCCCAGTTATGTTATTCACTTAATTAATTTGAAAATAATATTAATGTACAGTAATGTGGGATTTTTTTACTCTTACATCACCTTTGTACTTTTTAGTTCATCGCTGTTTGTAGGATAGTAACATATATAAAAACTTTAAACTTAACGTCTGAATAAACGTAATTTGAAATACAGTGCAATAAAGATACGGTATTGTAAAGTTAAAAAAACACTTTAACAGCGCAGAGGCAGAAAATTTTTTTTTCTTCTGGTGGTTAAGGAATGTTTCACTATACTTCTCAGTTTTGAGACATTGAATAGTATGTGCCTAGAACTGTACTTGTGAGAAACCAGGAAGTCAGTGACAGTATTTATCGATTGGTCTAAAAATGCCGATCTGTATTGACTGGGCTGGGTTTTTTTATGTCCTCTACCACTTTAAGTGCTTACTGTCACTTAAATTCGTATTAAATCGTAGTTGGTACTCTAACTACTATGTGTTCAGTTTTAACATTGTATTGAAATCCGTTTACAAATGTATATTACTTTTATGTGTCTAATAAGCTTACCTGTACAATGGAATGTGCTGTTAGTTTTTATTTGCTAGCAAATCTGCAAAACTATAGACACAGACCCCATTTTTCAATCGTCCAAGCCTGTACGTATGTAATAGATTATCATCATGAAAAGAATGTTATAGTACGATCCAGATAAAGCCCTATTGGTAAGCATATATTTTACATTGCCCTAAATGGACTAAGTAATCAAATCGTGCAAAATTTTTCCGTTGTTTTGCTTATGGGAATGGTAATTCTTGATTAATGGAATGTCTTTGCTGTCCTGTCAAAAGATATTCAGTTTCACTTGACCTGAAACGGAAAAATGACTAAAGTCTAAAGTGATACCTTAAGACAGTTTTATGGAATAGTCTTTGCAGTCCTGTTTTGGTGAACTGAAAAAGAAACTTTATATTGGTATTATTTTTAGTGAAAAAATATATAGCATTCATAGTCAAGCATCACTTCTCATTACATGCACATTTGTTGACCTTCTTTCTTTTTTATGTTCTTCACAATCATGCTCTCCTCCTTTCAACCTTCCTGCGAGCAATACTACATTCCATATATACGTATTTAATTTGTATGTGTATGCACGATCATCGTAAATAGTGCTCCACGTATTTGAAGATAATACAGAGGGCAATAATAAGTACAAAAACATTGTTGAAGACTTGTTTCTTTTATTTCAAATATTTTGGATTGGATTCATTAGGCAAACCAGGGTTCCCAAATTATTGTAATGAAAGAAACTTGAAATTGTAACAAACCTGTTGTTTTCTTGTGCTTGTATACATAAATCACCAGTCAACATTATTTCTCTCTTCCAAATTCGTTCAGCAACTACGCCCAGCGAAAATCGTCATTATTTGAACAACCCCTGAACCAATATTCGCCCTTGTTCAAATCAAATTGTATCCTAGTAACACTCTGCCACTTTATTAAAACTTACCAATAACCCCATTTTTGCTTGTTTCTATTACCTTGCCTTGCATGCATTTTACAGTTATTATGGCGAAAATATATAATTTTGATATCCGTTCGTACTACCTCTGCATTATCATTAGTTGGCTGTTTTAACTGATATGGTCTTACTTCTTCTTCTTCTAAGTGCCATGTCTGTAAACGTTGGCTATCATGATGTTCCAAGTAACCCTGTTCCTTGTCAGATGTAATATTTCACTTGTTTGTATTCCATTCCTCCAGTTTTTTGCCACAAAGTCCCTCAAATTTCCCAAAAATGTTCTTCGCTGCCGCCCTCTGTCTCTGGTTCCTTTTATACGTCCAGTCAGTACCAAGTTTTCCAGACCCTCCTTCCTCATGACGTGTCTCAAGAATTCTATCTGCCTTCTTCGGACTGTCCTCAACAGGTTCTTTTCTGTTCCTGCTCTTTGTAAAACTTCATCGTTTGCTACATGATCAGCCCATGATATTCTTAACATCCTTCTCAAGAACCACATTTCAGCGGCTTCCAACTTCTTTTCCATTCCGACTGATATTGTCCAGCATTCACATCCATACAGCAGGGTAGATGTTACGTAGCACTGCAGTACTCTCATTCTTGTGGACATTGACATTTTCTGGTGTTTTAAAATTTTTCCTAGTCGATTGAAGGCATCCTTTGCTAATCCAATTCTCCGCTTTATTTCAACGTCACATTTACCATTCTGGGTGATGTAGCTTCCCAAGTAATTAAACTTTTCCACCTGCTGGATTTTGTCAGTCCCAATGAGTAATCTGCATCTTGGACTGTGTTTCTTGCTTACTACCATACACACGGTCTTTTTGCGATTTATTTCGAGTCCTTTCTTCTTGCTTTCATCCACTACTTTGTTCAAGACGTCCTGCAGTCCTTGCTGAGAGTTTGCAACTAACGTAGAGTCATCTGCGAATCTCAGGTTATTCAGGTTGTGACCACCAACACTAATCCCACATAAGCCTTCCAACTCTCTGAAGATCTTTTCCCCGTATAAGTTAAACAGGTCTGGAGAAAACACACAACCCTGTCTTACACCTCTCTTGATCTTGACGTATTGACTCAGTTCATTATCCACACGTATACAAGCAGTTTGCTCCCAATAAAGGTTGCGGATGAAGCGAAGATCTTTGCCATCTAGATCTAATGCTATGAGGTCTTGAAACAGTTTCTCATGTTGGACTTTGTCGAACGCCTTCATGTAGTCTATGAAACACAGGTAAAGATCCTTCTGCATCTCTATTGCTCTTTCAGCCAACATTCGAATCATGAATATGGCGTTTCTGGTACCCGTATCTTCCATAAAACCACACTGTTCCTTCCCAATTTCCCTTCTGATCTTTCTTCGGGCTCTATTCATGATGATTTTCAGAATCAGTTTGATCACGTGGCTCATCAGACTTATTGTACGATGTAATTCACAAGCTGTTGCACCTGGCTTTTTAGGTAGTGCGATGAAGATGGATTTACTTAGATCTTCAGGAATATCTCCGCTGTCGTAGACTTTGTTTATCAGATCAGTCAGTTTTACTATGCCAAAGTCTTCAAGAGATATCAGCATTTCCGTAACAATCTCGTCGGGTCCAGCAGCTTTATTCTTTTTCATTTTCTTTAGTGCTGACTTTTATTTCAGAATTTTAGGGCCATCAATGTTCTTATTTATTGCTGGTTTGTCTCCCCTGTTGTCTTTGAACAGTTCATCGATGTACTCCGTCCACCTTTCCAACACCTTTTCTTTCTCCATGATGATCTTCCCATCTTTAGATTGTATACATCCAGAGGAAGCTAGAGATCTGCAGCCACTGATTTCTTTGATCTTTTGGTACATCTTTGCGGGATCTCTTTGTTTGTGTTGTTCTATCTCTTCACATTCTACATTGAGCCATTCCTCTTTCGCTTCTCTACATTTTATTCTGATTTGATGGTCGGGTGTTCTATATTCCGCACTTCTTCTGTCTGTTGTTTGTTGTCTTTCTTCCATTAGTTCCAAGATCTCTGACGTCATCCATTTCTTTTTAGTTTGTTTTTCTTTCTCCGGTAAGACCTTCTTTGCTGCTGAGACTACCGATTCTTTGAATTTTTTCCAGCAGGAATTAAGCTCACCTTCATCTTCAAGGTTTTCAAAACGATTCTTGACTTCTATGTTAAATTATTTTCTTGTTTCTTGATCTTTATCAATTTCTTATACTGCAGTTATTGTACAGTCTTACTTCACAAGCAGTTAAAATTCACTTTTCTCCCTCTTGCGCGAAGAGCTTCAAGTTGGCTAAAAAGCAACTTTTACAACTTGAGAAATTTAAGAGACTATTTTGCTGAGACTATTTTGGACTTTTAGGACTTAATGGAAGTCATAGATTTAAGAGGTTTACCTTAGAATATTCCAGATTATGAAAGGAACGTACTGCCCAAACAAACGTCCTCTGAAGGCCACCGTCTGAACCCCAATTACTGTGGGAAAATGACGTTAAAACCAGGAAAAAAAGAAACATATCCAGGTATATTCTCTAGTTTTTCCAAGTTTAACAACCACTTCACGATTTTCCAGTCGTAAGCTACTACAAGAAGGGGTTCATTTGAATCACAGGGAACGTGTGCGAGTTGCTGCAGTCATTTAAGAAGCTGAATTTTTCTTTCCAACGGACTAGCGCCAATCATTACTAGGCATTAATCTTCTCTGTGATGATACTAAATTGGAAAGATAACTATGCACCTGGAAAAGACTCCAAAAAGAGTCTGCAAACCTGAAACACAAGTCATCACCAAACCCAACAACCAAGTCTGACTGGATTGTCAACCTTGCTAGTACAGAGAGCTTTACATTGAAGTACTAGATCCAATCATAGAAGAAGAAGAGGAACCTCTGAAACCAATATGTCTAACCTATGTCGAAAACACCAAGATAATGCCAGTTTGCAAAGCATGTCATCCATTAGCGAGAGCCTCGATCATTAATGCTTCGGTTTGGAAAGAAAGTAGAACGAGAGTGACCTCAAGAAACAATGGGAAAAAAGTGCCGATAAATCAGATAGTAGAGCAAATGTCTTATGTTTTCTACTTGTTTTTTATGAAATAAAAACAAATAATTAAATTTATTAAAAATTCGATTCTTGGTGCAGACCTTTATCATCACAATTTTAAAATATTTTGGCAGAAAGCTGTTTTTCTGGTCATCCTCTGGTAGTAGACGATGAAATGAGAAAAGGTGTATCGACCTGTATTATCGGCGTGAAAAAACGAAAGATCAAAGACACCCCGCCATCTTCTGTGATTGGCTGACTAAAACAATTAAACTCCAAAACGAATCTATTTGTCTGCAAGGTAAAGGCGACGAAAACAGGACATGAATAGCGTCTTGTATTCAAAATGGAAGGTAAACTTGGCCTAATTGGCCTAATTGGCCTAAGCTTAATTGGTAAATTTACCAATTAAGCTTCTTATTTGAAAACTACACTTCATTCATGGTTAACATTAAACGGTATGCTAGTGGTCAATCACAATAATTGTTGTGAATGACTTTGAAATGTGGCTATGGTTAAATTCGGTTAAGACTAATTTTTCGTGTTAGCAAGAGCTATTGTCTCTACTCTTCAAAGGTAAATACCAACGGTTTATGTATCTGAAATTACACTTATACTTAAAACCATACATAAATTTTTGTCAGAAAAATATCTTTTATAGAGAAAGGAAAATTTGTGGTATGACAATTACTGTAGCCGCAAAACCAAAGAGAATCATTAAACCTTTTTTCAGTTAATTTTGGTATTTTGCAAATACCGTGAAAAAACAAATTACACAAAACTCTTTTAAGAGCTATGTTTGACAGGATTTCAAAAACTAGATCATTTGTATCATTTGTACTGAATAATCCTGTGTGATGCATAGTTAGGGCAAATTTCTTTAAATTATGACTAAAAAAAATTTTCTGAATTCAGATTCCATTTCTAAAAAAAATATTTCTATTTGTTATGTTTTCCTGTCTTATCAACAGAATACCAACGTCATTTGAAGAATGCAGTCTCCTGGTTAACCATGCCCCCCCCGCGATCAGATATCCGAATTCTGTTTAAGTGTTGTCGCTATTTTTTCAAATAAATTATTCCGTGTCATTTAGTTTCCTCATTCTCTCCATACTTACACATTTTTGGTTTATTTAGAACGTAACATTCACTTACTGTCCCATTTACATCACTTCAGTCAATTCCCTTCCCCCACCCCTCTCAGACATATGTAGCAGTATCATGATTACGACAAGCCCCACCCTGCTCAACAATGGACATCTGCAGTGAGAGGGATCTTTATCACTGGTTCCAACCGCATCCAACCAGTTGTAAAATACGTTAATATTTGACATTTTCACTCATAAGGGGATTATGGTGATGAGGTGACTTGGTTTGAATTAATAATATGAAACGTATCGTATTGCTGTAACCGTGGATTCAAGGTTTGAGACAGGTTTCTGTTTGGCATAATGTATCTATGCTGCGGGACAGTATATGTTTTTTCTATTCCTGTAGTAGCGAAAATTGTACAATTCTTGCTGCCACTTGTATTGACAGACTCGCCCTTTTGAAGTACTGACCAAAATTAGTTGGGCTTTTTTGGGCTCAAAGTCCAGTAGCCTGTCACTTATAACGGAGAAACAAATCGGCACAGTACTTTCACAGACATGGCCTGGGTTTCGTACAGCGAACATCTTGTGTGGTAACCTGGGATTTAAATTATTATCCCTTTTGAACCTTTTTATCTAATTTTACCATCATCCTATTATTTTTCAAATTGTTATCCTCTTCTTTTAACTTTTTACCTGATTTTACCCAAATCTTATTATCATTTTGAATTATTATCCCCTTTTACCTATCCCCTTGTCAAAGCAAAATGGATACATGTTTACATATGTGATATGCTAGGCAAAGTCAGTGAAGCAGCTCTAATTGTCCAGTTACATGCTTATACTTTTTATATAAATTATAGCTTCAAAATGCTCCGTTGATATACAAGTCATAATTCGTTGCCACTTCGAAACATGATAATCAAACATATTTACCAAATCAAGGATTTTTTATTCCCTAAATGTCAGTGATTGGGGATCCGCTGTTTCGAACTCCAAGGCCGATTTAAAAAATTTGGATGGTGGACTGTTGCAGTATCCCAAAATAATAGCACCCTCAGTGAGATAGTGTACTTTACTTTAATGCTTACTTAATCTTCCTGTTATCATTTCTATGATTTTCATTCACATATTCAAATGTAAAATGTAGGTCATGTAAAAGTCGTTACAATGTCACAAAATTTAGAAATGAAGAGGATAGGTAAACAGATGGTTTTCAATTGCATCTTCAAATGTAAAATGTAGGTCATATTAAAATCGTTACAATGTCATAAAATTAAGGAACCAAGAGGAAAGGTAAACAGATGTTTTTTATTTACATCTTAAAATGTAAAATGTAGGTCATGTTAAAATCGTTACAATGTCACAAAATTTAGAAACCAAGAGGATAGGTAAACAGATGATTTTCATTTACATCTTCAAATGTAAAATGTAGGTCATGTTAAAATTGTTACAATGTCACAAAATTTAGAAACCAAGAGAATAGGTAAACAGACGAATGGGTAACAACAGCAAGAACGTCTTTGAAGAAGAAGGTGGCAAAAATGATTGTACTATTCCTTTTTGGTTTTCTTTGAGAAACAGCCGATAAAAGTATATATTCATAGTGCTGCTGCAGTAAGAGGGCCTTGAAAATATCACCATTAGTTTCTGTTAGTTTTAGAAACGTTAGGTAAAGTGGGTGTTAGTTATTACATAGCTCAGTTGACAGAGAGGGATTCTGTTACACTAGTTTGAGTTCTATGTCTGCTTAATTAATAACGTGTAGCTCAATGCTTATACATGAACGCCTACATGTACTAACACTCACACGTGAACACCTACACATATAGACACATGCGCAAGTATACACATATAGAAACATACACACTTTGAAACAGAAAGTAATAAGCATCTTGAAACCTTTCTTTTTTCTGTCTCCCTCAACACATCACACTAACAAAAAACCCTACAAAGTCTGTGTAGCTGTATTGATAAGCTATTCTACAAAGAACTGGGTCGACAAAAGCCTTGGTGTTAAATGAGGCACTTTATTGGTTACAAACATCTGCTTGCATTTTCATTTTGACTCAGTCGATTCCAAAGTCTTAAAAACTACTACCTTTCTTCCGACTATTGTAATCCTTGTCGTTAAGCACGTCAGAACCAATCAACCAATCATTTTCTTGCACTACAATTTTTGAAACGACGTAACATTTCTATTTCATGGTAGCCACCAATGTGTTTCGTGGTAGCCACCTATTTTGAATCATCATCCGACTACTACACTCATTTGCAAGGCTAATAGTGCTTTTTTCATTGTGTCTTCAGAGCTCATGTTTTACAACCTAGACAGGAGTATATAACCTTTTTTATACCAAACTCCATAAATGCTACATTGTTATTCCACATTTTTGTTTTTTTTATGTAAACTTCTGGTAACTTATTTTTATCATATCCTTTAACAGCTGCTTCCGATTAAAACAAATTTAGGCCTTAGTGTTATAATACAACGCACGAATGATGGAATATTATGGACTGGACTATTATGGGCTTATATTTTTCTATCGGTATTTCAGTTATTAGTGTGCCCTCTTATACCACATGTTCAACAGTAGCAATTTGTATTTTACTCTTTGCACGTTTCTTTTTACTATATACGTTTCTAGAATGTATTTGTTGGCATAAACAACAAGGCTGGTTTTCCTATAGTTGGCCTATTCCATACGATTTCCTTTGGGGGAAGAAGAAGTAAATTCTGTATCACCACAAGGCGACAACAGAGATTGCCATATATGCTTACAGTCACAAGTCTTTTCTATTCTTTTACACTTTCTTTTAGTATATTATTTAGACATGAAGATTCATTAGCCTTGCTGCTTCTGTTTCCCATCACAATAAAGGTAACTCAGTCTCATGTTGAGATAGCTGTGTCAGTTCCTATTAGTTATATTTTCTCTTGTAGATTTTTCTCGACTATGTCCCGTAAATGTGTAAGAAATCAGAAAGTTTATATGATTTGAATGTATCAATACTAAACTGAGATTTTTTCGTTTAGATTGTCATTGTATCATTGATAACAACTTGACGGGATCATGACTATGATAGCATACTTGATACATTTCTCTGATGTTATCTTCCGAATAGTCTTGATTAAACACAATAGATAAAAAGTGTGGACTTTTTCCAAATCATGCAAGCTGCTTGTAACTGATTTTCTTCTTTCTCAGTTTGAGGGTCCAAAAGTATAACAGTTTAAATATACCAAGCAAGTTGGGTGTCCAAGAAGGCAACCCTCACGTGGCGACGCCTGGGTGCTGATTGGGCAGGTTTTCCTGACTGGTTAATAACGAACAGCCTTCATTTCGTTTCAAGCTGTTTTTCCGTCCCATGGAAGAAATCGATCTCGTCGATCATGTGATTTCAAATCTGGTTCGTTGTTGATTCGAAGAATCTTTTTGGAAGTTGTGCCATCCCCAATGGTAAGTGAAGGTTTATTGTTTCTAGTTTATTTCCAATCCGATCTGCCGTGCTTGTTGGTTGCTGATGCTTTTCAGTGTCGTCTTTGCTGGTATATGGTGGTGGCACCCAGGAATAATCCTGGGAAACCTCGTGTGGTAGGATAACAACTGTTGGCTCTGTCTCACCAATGGAAAACCAACCAGGAAATGTCCGTCTTCGACGCCCCTTGGGAGTTGTTGTTGGGAGAGATATTTCCAGTGCAACCTACCCACTTGGTCACAGATACATACAGGGGAGGCGTTGCTGTGGGCTTTAGATATTCATTTTTTCGGCGTTGAGGGGAGGTTGGTTTCTCGTTTCATGAGGCCGGATCAAGCTCACTGGCGTGGTCTTTCAATCTGCCTCCAGCAGTTTACACAATAATAACAACAGCAATCAACCAATGTATAAAGCAAGATTAAAGGTACATCTACTTCGTCAAATATCTAATAATCTCTTGAATACAAAACAGTAAACTGTCGTAAAGCGGCTAACTGAAAGCTCCAAAAATTAATGAAGTACTGACAACTTCTGTTGTTGCTATTTTGTATTCTATTCATTAAAAAAACTGTCAAGATTCTTGATTCATAATGCAGCCTTGTGCCAAAAGTATTCTACTGAAACTGAATGAAAACTCACCTTTTACCAAGTATACGTGCTTCTTTAGTAGCATATACTAATCATAATTGCTTCAAACTCGTTTCACCTAGGTATATCTGTAGTTTCTTCTAAGTGTATCTGTAGATTTGCACAGGTTTTTAGTCCCGTTTTAATTTATACACAAAGGCTGAAATTCTCCCGCTTTATAGTAAACCTCTGAATCACAGAATGTTCCCTGAAAAAATAGTCACAACTAATACTCAAAGTTCATTGGTTCGTCGGGAATTTCATGGACCTTCTAAATATTCTCAAGGGTTCGCATGACGTCAATATTATGTAATAACGAGATTTCTTTCCTGTTCTTTAGCTGCAACGTAACTTTTGGATTATAAAACCGATGTTCTGTGTCTAGAAAATACGAAATGCTGATGCAGTTCTCGGGTAAAGATCTCGACAAAATATATTGGCACAAATTGTGCGAATTACCGACAGATATGTCACCTTCAAACTGAGGAGAAAATTCAAAATAATTTGTTATGGCCTGCCCTTATTATTCTTCGAAAACGTGCTAAATGTGATAAACGTGTGGCTAATTTGTTTCTCACTTATACGTGGGATGCTGCCGAGTGTGTACTTGTTTTAGAGATTAGAATTGGGAGAAAGAAGAAATCAATGAATTAAAAGGTTAAAAAGTACAAAGAACAAAATCAAATAAGACAAGTAATCCTCTGCACTAAAGTTGCTTCAAGTTTTGCTTGCGATGAAATACCTATAAAAAATCCCTTATCATATTGAAAAATCTATGCAATTTTAGTCAATTAAAATCTATTAGAAATACATCTATAAAAAAGAAGGGGTAATGAGGAAGGACAGAAGAACATGTGTGACCAGAAAAGGAACAAAACCAAAATGTATAACATGAGCAAACAACAAAATTGTAAATGAACACTTATTGAAGCGTATTTCTCTGTATAGGCATTTGATTATGTTTATTTGAACAGAAATTTCAATGTTGGCATGTATTGATGAAATGATGGAAAAGAATGGACAAGCTGAACTTTGAAAACACCTCACACGTAAAGACAAGTATATATTTATATGTACTTTTTTTGTTGTTCACGCTACTGCGTCACTAGGTAACCTAGGATAAGTATGTCTGCGTCTCAAGTCCGGATCAGGACCTCAGGCGTAGAACACGACGCAAGATTGATGCGGTACCCAAAAGTGCTGGAAATCTGAGCACTTGCAGCGATGTTAGGGATCTGCAATGTTTTGAATGCTTTGAATAGTCCAGGTGGTAATATTCCCATGACTCCAACTATCACCGGCACAATGGTCACTTTTGCTCGGTACATGCACTCAAGCTCCTCCTGCAGAGTTGAATACCTCTATATAATATGAATATATATATATATATATATGTGTGTGTGTGTGTGTGTGTGTGTGTTTCTTATATTCCCCTGTTCCTGACTCTGGGCTCAAGAGAATATGAGTTTCCCTATCACTTTTTAAACTCAAATAAAATTTATTCGTTCTTTTCAAACAAACCGAAGTTTCTATTAAATAGTGGTTTGTCCTCTGAAAATATTAAAATGACGAAAAGAATATTTAGCATTTGCTGGTGGGCCAATGTAACAGAAACAAAATTTTCTCTAAAATTTTATTTAATTTTGCAAACACCTGTTTCTCAGATAAATATTAGGTTTAAATATTCAACACACCATGAATATAATTATAGAATGTAACTGTACGGATATTTGTCCATTTACTTCAGTTAATTTATAAGTAGTAGTAGAAGCAAGTTGATAAATATCTATGTGATTACACGAAGGAGAATGTTTATTGTCTGCCTTGTCAAAAAATATTAAGTTCTGTTAAATTTCACACAAGATAATCAATTACTTTACAATAAAATAGAATCACGAGATCTTAAGAACCTCCCCATTATTAAATTTAGCATCAATTCTTCTTGATTTCTATCCTATTTCTACTTAAATGCTATTTCGGTTTATGATAACAGTACTGTTAACAGGCTACTGTTAAAACCTATCAAAACTTGAAACCAAAACACTTTTTGTTAATTTGCAACGTTGTCAAGGAAATTAGAGCTGTTTAACACAATAGCTGTTCTTTGAAGCTATTTTTTGTGTTCATTCTGTATACCGAACCCTTCCAGGACTGCAGATCTTTGGGACAGCCAAGTTGGTTGGTAACTTACCAGTATAATACGCTCCAAGTTATGCCTTTTTTCGTTTATTCTGACATTGGAACAAAAGACATTTCCTGGTTATATTCCAAAGTATTTCTTGGCATCATTTAACTACCTTTTTACCCAGAAGCCTTTACTTTGTCTGTTAGCAATAGTTCTTCCTGCTCCCACCTTTCTGTAACATCTAGCTTAGAGCCTTTAGCTGTTCTTTCCAGTAAGTCTTTTCATACTTTTCTGCAACTTTATTATTTTGAACGACATTTTGACCGACATTTTGAATAACAGTTCCCTATAACTCGTCTCCATTTTTGTTTTTTATCGTCTTGGATTATGTTTTAAGACCAACAAGTCCTTTACATAAACTTCAGACAGATCGAGAAATTATCTCACCTGATCTGGATTTTGCTGAAGATATTGTTATACTTGATTCAGATGAGACAACAACTAAAGACCACTCTACAGATATTGAACAAGCTAATTAAAAGGTAGGCTTAAACATCGACAGAGAGGAAGCCAAGATTCCTCCATGTTCATCATAACACCTCGCACCTGCAAATCTTGAAGTTGTGGAAGAATTTACGTGCATTGGAGCCAACATAGCCTCCTCAAACAAAGGCTTTAAACAAAGTCGCTTTTTCGCTTGGAGCCGATTCTGGAAACTGGAGGTGTCCTCAGCTATCACACAAAACTGAAGCTACGTTTACTAAATACTGTACTTCTTTATGGCCAAGAAACACGGACACTTACACAGAATGTCA
This sequence comes from Morbakka virulenta, assembly GCA_003991215.1. Lineage (NCBI taxonomy): Eukaryota > Metazoa > Cnidaria > Cubozoa > Carybdeida > Carukiidae > Morbakka > Morbakka virulenta. Next base: position 4,598,587 of record RDPX01000022.1, read on the forward strand.
ACAATGAATTAAACTCCTTTCCAAGAAACTGCTATAGAATAATGCCTAATATAAAACGCACAGATAAAGTGAGCAATCAAAAAAATCGTAAATGGATTAAAACGAAGAGAACTTGCTGAAACAACAATTGCAAGACTATTACGAAGTTTAGGACGTTGTATAAGCCAGGACCTGTCAACTCGATCACCAACAAGTATGCTCTCTTCACCATTAGCAAGAAACGAAACAGAAGAGGAAGACCACTCATTATCTACGTCAAGGAAATGCAAGAAATTGCTGAAATAGTTATCAGGGCAACGGATAACAATTAACAGAACGATATGGAAACAAACGTGTAGTCCGGTGGTTCGACACACAAGCCTCCGACGAGAGAGAGAGGGGGGAGGGAGGGAGGGGGAGAGGGAGAGAGAAAGCGAGAGAGAGAAAGAGAGTCTACGTCCTTTATTGCCTTCTGCTAGGCGCATAAATTCAGCAATATAGAAGATTTAACTTTTATAAATGAAAATATTGGGTTAAACTGTTCCATGAGTTATGGATACCAAAGATGTTATATATTCTCTTGCAGCCATTCAAAGGACATTGACCTTGCTGAGTTTTTCTAAACCATTTCTAAACCCTTGGCGTAATTTTGACACCTGGAAGAATTAAATCTAAGTGATTCACAACAGTATTCCTGACTTCCTTGTTGTAGTGTTACTTCTTAATATAAAACACACTATGCCAGCTTTAAATTCATTGGGCAATAGCTATATCGTTGCTTTATAGAGGTCATTTAATATCACCGTTACAATATGTCCTTATCTCTATAAGGCTTCATTGCTGACTTGGAAATGCTACAGCCATGGTTGTTGTTTTTTTTGTTTTTTTTAGTTTTAACGTCATCCCCCCCCCCCAATTGGGGCTCAGACGGTGCCCTTCAGAGGGACTTTTGATTTGGCAGTGAGGAATTTCTTGGCCGGATGCCCTTCCTGACGCCAACCAATGGCATTTTTCTTTCTCAAGTTCCAAATTCTTCTCGACAGCTCTGGGAATCGAACCCGGAACTCATGGTTACACTTTGCACTAACCATTAAGCCACGCCTCCTCATGGTTTCTTTGATAAATCGAATGTAATTTCTATAAATCTGGTTTCTTTCCTTAGTCAGTTGGATTGTGGAAGTCTTCTGCTTCTGAGTGCTTCCCTCCATCATATGACTTAAATATATTTTAATTTTATATCTGTTCAGAATATTTTAAAACCTAAATTCAACTTCTGTCTCGGCCTAACTTTCTTTTCACAGTTCCTTGGACTTAGTGGCTTTGTGCCTTGTATGGTTCTTAAGCATAAAAAAATGCCTTCGACCATAAATGAAACTATGGCTATGGCAGCAGTGTTTAAATTTTAGATCCACTCTTCCAGCAACTTATTCACATCTGTCACCAATTTGCAGGTGAAGCGACCTGCAAATTGGTGACAGATGTGAATAAGTAAGTTAAGGTTATTCATATATTCATTTTAGCATGCTATTAAAAATAAATGAGAGCTTTCTAGAGTCCTTTTGTGCTCTCCAATAACGCAATTACCATGTAAAAGGATCAGCTGTGTCTTTTGAAATTATTATTATTTCCAGTAATTAGAACATTATTATTGAAGTAATATAAGAAGCTTATTCTAGACATTTAAAAATTTTGTTTTCAAAATTATTAGTTAAAAGGATTATACATTTTAGGTGTTAATGTTCTACTTCTCTTTAAATTTTTAAAACCCGAGATTTCTCTATAATTTCGCCCGGAAGAAACAATAAGAAAATAATCTTGCCTAAGAGACCAGTGAAAAAACCAGTACTACTATTTTCCTTTTCGAGTTAAAAGAGATCTTGTTCTATTGATCATGAATATTTGATAACGCCAACTTGATGCTCATATAAAACCGCACTTATTCTAAGCTTCCAAAATCTGCTTCTTATTTCATTCAATAATCTAATTTCATGACTGATGACAAGGTCATAGGACTTGGAATGAAAAAAACCATTAAAAATAATCTTTGAGCTGCTATTATATAATGGGCAACACGTACCATAAAGCAGAAAACCGAAGTGTTTTGGACACAAGAGCAAATAGTATTTATTACGTCGAATATTATTGAAATAGAAAACAAACGGAAAGAGATGTAGAAAACCTAGGTTTATGTGGTACGACAGCATCAAAGAATTGACTGATATGAAGGAATCAGAAGCAGATATTACAAGTACATCGAGAAGAGTAGCAGAGCATTGGCTCCGATCCTCTAACAGAAGATGGAAGGACAAATTAATAATTAAATAGATGTACAGTAAAAACGAAAGATAATTAAAGAGATTAGTTCCATCTATTTTTTTTAGATCTTAAGTATATATATATATATATATATATATTCAATCTGCAGACAGTACCGTTTCGTCCTTTGTGGGCTCATCAGAGCAGCACAGAGCTTCTGAGACATAACTATCTGGCCATATTGCCGGAGCAAACACAGATTAAAGAGTTATTGTGGGATCCTGTCAGAGTGCTGAAACCACGCATGCGCAGTGAGCATTGCATTATATATATACTTATATTATATATACTTATATGCAAATTTATATACAAGGTTGTATATTCGCTCTGGATTTCCTTCGAGCACTGTAAATGGTAGCAGAAGAACACTATTATTTTTGATTGTTTGTTTAATTATGCATATTTATATATTAGCAAAAAGACAGTACCACCAACCTGTACCGTTTGTGTATCAGGGGCAGCAATAAGACAAGTTCAGCAACTTAATTATCTCGGTAGCTGCATCACCTCAAACGGAAAATGTGATAAGGAAATCATTAGGCTCATTGGAATAGCAAAGTCATCGTTTCAAGGAATGAAGAAGACACTACTCAACCCCAAGCTACAACTGCAAACAAAACAAAGAGTACTACATTCATACATTATTCCCATCCTCACATATGGAAGTGACACCTGGGCCATCTCAAAGGCAATGCAGTCTCGACTAGAAGCAGCAGAAATGTGGTTCCACAGGCGAATGCTGAGAATATCTTATGTTGAACATGTCACTGACGAGGAAGTACTCGAAAGAGCAAACACAAAGCGTAGCTTAATCAAGAATATAAGAAAAAGCCAAATGCAGTTTCTTGGCCACTTGGTAAGAAAAGGGGGCATAGAGAACCTTGTGCTCACTGGAGCTATCAATGGGAAGAAAGATCGAGGTCGACAAGGGACAACACTCCTGAGTAGCATGAGCCAGTGGACCAACATGAACGCTGTGGAACTTCTTCACTGTGCAAGGGACCGAAAGCTGTGGCAGAGCCTGACCGCCGACGTCTACTCAAGACATGGCACCTGACGACGATATATAGTTTTTCATTAAGAGTAGTAGTAGTAAATGCTATCAAAGGTATTAGTATCAGAGGTATTATTAACAGTTTCATGCGATAAAGAATTCTTCAGGTGCATCACCGACAATTCTCTCTTTTGGTTGATGGTATTATACACATAACTTTTTAGTGGGTATTTCTTCACAATCATAACCCTTCAATCACAAACTACAAATGATACAATTTAAAAAAAAATTCGTTTTGTTGATTTAACGATTTGTTCTTATTTTACTTTAATAGTTGCAACTTTTCTTGACTGCACAGGTTGAACTGTTTACGAAGCCTTTTAATGGTCTAGAACGTCAAGTTACACCATCCACTGGGATACCTATCAGCCTCTTCCTTCTTCTTCCTTCATCCCTAATAAATATTGTCTGTATACTTTCTGTGGAAGAGCGATTATTACTGACAGTGGAAGAAGTTTACCCACAATCTGTAGCTACGATAAAGCTTACGATGTATGATGTGATGAAGCTACTATATATATGACTTCTCTGAGTCCATAAAGTCAAGAATTTAAAAGCTTTTTTCATTCTTTGAAAGTGTTTGTTTGCCTTGCCGTTTGAGGGTACCGTACGCAAACGATATACTCTACTTTACCTGTTTCATTAGCCAGAAAGAAATTAGACATCCAATTCAAATCTGTGGTCTCATGAACGTGATATTCACAAAATCCTAGTCATTCACATTGTCATTCAAAATGAAGTTTTCCTCGGATAAAGTATATTAAGTGGTACATATTGGTTGTCCATAATTTTCCCCCAACATCATGGAAATGTTTCTCCAATTAACACTGAGAGCATTCTACTATAATAAGCAATGCTAGGGGGTACAAAATAGTGGGTGGCTATCATTCAACATTTAATAAAATTTTCAAAGCGTAAAGATTTTTCATGATTAAATTTCCCACCGGCCTTAAAATTTCTATGTAAAATAAATATATGAAATTATTTGAAGCAAACAGATATATGTATTAAGTACCGCAGTTCATACTTTCAAGACATCCATCACCAATATCATTGTCAAATAAATTCATATCCTCCTCAATATCTTTTACATGAACCTCTGTAATTCTGAATGGATTGTTATGAATAGTTCATCCATCATATTCCTTTATTTAATACTTAGAAACCTTGCATCTCCCCCTTACATGGTTTGCGTAAAGCAACTGATCATATTTTGTCATCTGTGGTCCTTTTGGTAGTCTTTCACTCGCGTCAATACATTATTAATGTATAGTCCCGGTAGGAATTCTTCCCAATACTCAATAATTCTTTAAATAACTTGTTGTTATGATATCAGTTTCATATTACCAGGCTGTGTGAATTGATATATTCCATTAGTAATCCATTTGTCACATATTTAAGTAATGTTACTAATGTTACTAAATGAATTATTCTATATAACTTCAGATTTATGTTTGTATTTGTGTACCCTTGAGGATGATAACATTGATAAGACTCTAGAACATACAACATTTATATGAGATCCATGCTTTTACTTTTATGCACAAGAAAAATTACCAAATACTTCTGTTCCCAAGAAAATATTCAATTCCTCATCCATCCAGTCATTTTTGATGTGGCTATTATACAGATATTTTTTAAAGCTCTTGAGTGAAGCTTTTAATTCCTGTTTGTCACAGGCAAAAAACAATTGATGATTATAACTTTGTGCTATTGTCTTTGACTACTCACAACCAAAACCATCCCCTTTTTATTTCAAATTTTATCTGCTATAGAATCTTCTACTCTAGCTCTTAACAGACTTGTTCTACTATCTCTGATACTTTGTCTCACAGTTTATAAATCTGCTTGCACTCGTATGGAGAAACTTTATTTATATTGATCTCACTTAAGCAATCAAATAAAACTAGTTTACTGCTTAAACCCAGACATACCGCACTAATAAATAACGTCAGGATGACTCACATTGTGTTGAAGAACCCCAAGGTTCACAGGACTGTTTTAATTTCTTGTGGATTGGCACGGAAGTATGGTAGGCCTTGACCAAAGACATTTTAAAAATAAATCCTAGTATTACACATCTTTTAAGAGGTATTTTACACTACCGACATGAATTTTACTCAGGCTTGAATTAAGATGGTCCTAGAAAAAAACGTGTGTCTGTTCGAGAAAGAAGCACTTCTGGTCCGATATATGTGGCCCCAACGGCAAAATCTAGACATCACTCCGTTTCTGTCATTTATGGTAAGCAGCATACCACGAAATACCGGTGTTTTCTGTATTTTAATAATTCTGTTTGCTCCTTAAAATAGCCTGAAAAGACCAATATGCGTTACGTACAATACTGAGTTATAAGTAAAAGAGCCCTTGACATTGGGATCATCTAATATTATCCCCCTAATGTCAGAGGGGGATTATTCTAGGGGGTGTTCCAATGAAGAAATGCAGTTATTTAAGTAACGACTTTATTTTAGTCTGCGATTGTATTCAAAGCATTTCCAGAAAGCACATTTATTCAAAAAGATTACCTTTTAGTCAAATGTTTAGTAAAAGTTATTTGAAAATGTGTTACATTGTACCTTTTAAAGTATTCAACTGCAACGGAAACCAGATTCAAGATTTAGATTTCCAATGTAATCTGATAAGCCAGCTAAACAATATTGCAACATATATATTTTTGTGTTCTGTTTTAACGTCATTTTCCCCCAGTGACTAGGGCTCAGTCGGTGCCCTTCATAATTTCTTGGCTAGATGCCCTTCTTGACGCCAACCAATGGCTTTTTCTTTTGTGAAGTTCCAAAGTCGCCCGCTCGGGAAATCGAACCCGGAACCTCTTGCTTATGGTGCAGTTGCACTAACCATTAAGCCACGGCTCCTTATATATATATATATATATATATATATATATATATATATATATATATATATATATATATATTATATATATATATACTT
>RDPX01000022.1:4604915-4625430 GCA_003991215.1 Morbakka virulenta
TAATTTCTTGGCGAGATGCCCTGCTTGACGCCACCCAATGGCTTTTTCTGTTGTGAAGTTCCAAAGGCGCCCGCTCGGGAAATCGAACCCGGAACCTCTTGCTTATGGTGCAGTTGCACTAACCATTAAGCCACGGCTCCTCATATATATATATATATATATATATACTTCAAATATTCAATGAAATATAATAAAAAGAGAAAAGTGGATAAAGTGGATCTTCTGGAATGCGCAATGAGAGTGAAATTTTGTGGTCTCGTGTGCCAGTACCTCTGTCCATGAACAACATTAGAAACGAGAAGAGAGCCCCCTTCTTAATTCCTAGAAGAATTTAGAATAACTAGAAAAATCTCATCGGCTACATGTTTTTATTTGGGAGTCCACTATGGCTAAGGTAACCCCATAGTTAGGAAAACATGTTTAATTGAGGAAAGTCTACAAAGTTATACGGCGACTATTGTAGACAAAAAGTAGATAAGCTTAAAACAGATGTCTTCCCACCTTGTCAATAGATCCTTATTGAACTTATTGTGTCGAAGGTTGAAATGGTTTTTCTTGTTAAATCAGTCACAAGTAGTACCTGTTAAATAATGCAGATAATGTCTATTGTTGCCTGAAGCACAAAATATATAACTTATTCTCTCATTTTTAGATGTAATATGGGTTGATAGGTAGCCCAAAACAGGGCATATTTGATTTTTAGCGTTCATTTATTAATTAATGGAAGCTACGAAAGGAAACCTTTTTAAAAAGTGGGATTTTTAGAACAGAAGATTGTGAGGTTTACCAAATTTCAGTACCAAGTTCATTAGTAAGTATGAATGTGGCTTTATTTACTTGCAGGTTTTGAAATGAAGACATCTGCAGTCTGTACATTAAAAATTGTATATTATTATCATAAGATATGTTTATTGTTTTCTAATATTCAGCTATATATGTATGGATTGTTAGATATGTTAAAACACTCTTTTAGCCCACTGAAGTGTAAGGTGTCGTGAACCTATACAAACATACAAATTTGTAGGCAATACATATCAACAAGGTTCCACAAGACAATATCCAAGGTCAAGTAATTTGTTTCCCTGCTTTCAGTTCCAAAGTTGGTTAGTTTGAGAACGCTCGACTCTACGTAAAGCTATTATGATAAGGTTTCTACTTTTGTGTGTGTGTGTGGTGGTGGTGGGGTAATTGCATACATTTATATTTACATATATGCATATATTTACTTATGTACTGATTAATTAGAGTTTTTCCACTACGCTGCGTTTCATGGATGAGTCCCAATCATTGTGGATGAATGTTACTAACCTGAAAAAAAGTAATACAAGTAAATGTTACTGTTGTTTACTTCTAAAGCTTATATATTTGTGTGTGTGTTTGATATGGTTCAAAGCAAAAGAAACGGTATAGATAGAAATGGTAAAGATGATGTAGAACAGGAAATAATATCAAGGAATGGCAGAATATAATCTTTCGAACTTTTTTTCAGCCATTTCATCTTATAAAGACAAAGTGAAATAGAAATTAACCTCATTTTTCAATACACAATTTTCAACCTTGCAGAAAAGCAAAGTAACAAATGTATGCTTGTCTTTTTCTCTAATTTTGATACTCAGTTTCTCTACTTTACTTGGACTCAAACGGTCTTATGAGAATTGATTTTCTTTACCAGCAGATTAAATATTTACCACAGACAATTGTTACGATATATCAATAAATATTAACTATATTTTCAAGTTTATTTTAAACAGAAATATGAGAATGAAGCTTCTAGGTTTTCATTAACTTTTGGTCACAGAATATATTTAACTATATGCATGGATTGCTCGTTTTCAACTTTAATAAACCTTGCTGCCACCATGGAGTATTTGTTGAAGAAGACGTCTATTTTCTACCAAGACAGTTTTGCAATATATCTTGTATGACAATGGCTATATTTCACATGAAATAGTAGAATAGTAGCTCTACACCTCTATTAAATCCTTACCTTTTTGGTGTCTTTGTTTTTCTGCATATATCAATCAGCAGACGCTTCTCCCTTTTGCCAGTACCACTTCTGATCACTTTTAAATGCACATTTTTGTGGATTAGGAATGGATAAACATCATCCCACAAAATAAAAAAAGGAAAAAACTTTTTTAATTTGTAGTGCTTGCTTTTTTAGTATGTACACAGTATTACCTCATTACGCATATGGATACTTCTTCCTTTATCACATGCCTTTCTGGTTGTTATTTCACTTATAAAGGCAGAAAGACTTGAAATATTAAAGAGTATAAAATTTCTTTTAAAACATCTCCACATTTCTATACTGTTTTTAGACTGTAAAAACAATTTTTGTGATAAAAAAAGTTAATTTTGTCATCCACCCCTTATTCAAAACTAATCTATCTATTCATTTCTTACGCAATCAATACACACAACAAGTAACAGCATTGCAACGCGTTAAAAATTCTGGTAAGTAATGGGGCTATGCTAACACCTTAAAATTAAAGCAGATGTTTTAAAGAAAAGCAGGTAGAAAATTTATTTGTGCTAAGCCAAGTTGGAACGTTTCACTGGGTTTCTGATTTAGTGTTGATACAATATCTTTCTCAACAAGATTTTTTACACATAATCTCTGAATACCGCATAATGTTTTTTCACAAATTTGCTTGGGAAATTTTTTCTGTCGCGACAGTAACTGAATATTAAATAGAACAATTTTTAATCTGATTAGATAGCATATTCTACATTTATTTTAGAGAAATTATAGACAGAGGGGGAAGAGAGTTAAGCCAAGAGAAAAGAGTCAGACATAGAATATCGATGATCATTCATTCTTTCTGTTCCTTCAATTACATTATCTAATCTACATATGGAGAGTAGAGTTTTGACATTTCATGTTACAATCTGCATTTTTTAAACCTTGTTCCGTAAAAGTCTACCAGTGGCTTAATTGGTATTGGATGGAGACAGCAGGGTAGCGCATGATCCCCTCCACTGATGCTACTATTGCTTTTATTTATTTGAATGCAATTCATGAAGTTGGCATGACCTTGTACAATGGTGTTTGACCTCTTTCTTCTGCATGTGTACGACCTGTAATGGACAGGTTGTCTTAAACATTACACAATAAAAGAATTCTCTGTCAGACACAGGAAAGACACAGCAATGGCCAGCAGATTTCTACTTGGTAATCTCTTTATCCATCACCTGCCTACTTGCCTACCGTGAATTCACATTAAGCTGATCAGGAGGCTAAACAAGTACTACAACTTTCACAAGGTTGTCCTGCAGACCAGTAGAAGTAAAAAGTCACCTGTTGATGAAGGACACAGCTATTATATCACCTAAAACCAGTTTTATGGTCATAAAAAAATACCATCACTGTCTTTGTGATGTCGCTCCCTCTCATCTCCTGAGTAGTAAATAAAAATTGCACAAGACCGGGTTTCGAGCCATTACCTCTGACTTGCATGGGTATTTGTCCTAAAAGTTGAGCTAAGGTTGATATGTTAACAGCAAGATTATTTTTGCAGTCTAACCTTCGAGCTTACTGCAACGATATTTTCCAACGTTTTTAACGTTGGACATTTCCTTCAAATCTGTTAATTGGGCTGAGCCTCTTAGAAAACGAGTTATGTTTTCAATACCAAAACGCTCCATGCCAATAAAAAAGGAGATCTAGAAAATCAGAAAAATTTTGTGCTGAAAATGATCTCCATTTTTCTCTCATTCACTCTATGCCGAATGAAATTCAAATATTCCGCCAATAGTCAAAGTTAAAAAAAACAGTACTCCTTCAGTTTAAGTCCCTTGAAAGTACTCTCAAATTCAAATTTCTCAAAACGAAGATGTTTATTCAAAAAGCAAATAAGTGAAACGTTGGAGCAAGTGGAATTAAAGAGTAAGCCCCTGGATGCTGACTGTTTATTGTTGAGAAAAATCTCCAGGACACCTAATTTTCCTAAGAAATTTGTTCCCAAAAAAATGCTGAACCAGAGATAAAATTCTATTTGTAAATAGTCGCCTCTGGACAAAATGCTGAAGGTACTACAATAAACAGGACATTGTACATTTGTAGTATACTGCAACAATACGGTTCATATGTGGATCTTGGACAATTTGGGGGCTGGATAATAATACCTCTTTGGAATATTTATAAAAATGGACAATTAGTGATCCGTTTAGTTGTAAACAAGCTGTCCAACATAAAAATAACGAGGCATTGCCGTTTGGTCACATGAAAAGTTTGTAACGGTGAGGTAATTGAACAACTTTGGCAGCAAGATTTCCAAAATTTCCATAGACAATGGTCCATTTCAGTTTGGCTACATCTCTTTTGCCAACAGTTGGCTCATTGGATTTCAGTAACAATCTTTTCACCATTTATCCAAACAATGGAACAGACTTGTCCAAATAATCCAAAAAAGTTTATTAAGCGCTTGTTGAGAAATAAAGGGAAAGTGATCAGTCAACAAAATGGACACATCTGCGTTTAGTTAAATAGCGTAGACTACGATAGCTTTTTAATTTGGCTTATAAGTTAAAATCACGTGCATCAGTCTCTCGACTCATTCAAGGGAAAATTTTCTCATGATGTTGGTAATTTGTACCTAGTTGTGAATGATCACGATAAAGCACCCCCTAAAAATGTGTCAAGCTTTTAAAGAAATACTAATCATTTAATCCTTCAACAAAAACGTCTCCTCCCAAAGCACCACACACGCATGACAGCTGGGTATGTGTTCCCGTCGCGGTACATTGCTGGTTACAATAGGAGATTCATACCCAATGGATAGATAAATGTCTTCGGATGGTGTAGTTCAAAATAATTTACGTTGCTTTTTCCCTGCTTTGTGTCCTTTTGTAGAGAAAAAGAGAACATCTGGGATTGGTTGTGAATTGGCCATTTCGAGAATGCTGTCAAAAGGACACAGTCAACCCAGACGCTGAATTTCTGTAAAAGAATCATGCCATGCAACCAGTTCAAAGCCTGCTTCAGATTATCGAAAAACACTATTCAACTATAACGGTCATGTGCGATATGCGTCCAAAAGAGAACATCGATAGAAATAGATGCATAGTTAATTGTGTATCTAAAGCTATTTTGTAATGCGACAGACAATTAATTGCGGTAGGAGGTGGTAAAAAACAGGTCAAAAGTAATGAAAGTCGAGGAAATTTACTGGCTGTCATGAAACTGATGCCAAATCATGATCCAATATTGATGGCACAGTTGGATTCTGAGAAATTTNATGCTGTCAAAAGGACACAGTCAACCCAGACGCTGAATTTCTGTAAAAGAATCATGCCATGCAACCAGTTCAAAGCCTGCTTCAGATTATCGAAAAACACTATTCAACTATAACGGTCATGTGCGATATGCGTCCAAAAGAGAACATCGATAGAAATAGATGCATAGTTAATTGTGTATCTAAAGCTATTTTGTAATGCGACAGACAATTAATTGCGGTAGGAGGTGGTAAAAAACAGGTCAAAAGTAATGAAAGTCGAGGAAATTTACTGGCTGTCATGAAACTGATGCCAAATCATGATCCAATATTGATGGCACAGTTGGATTCTGCCACTGCCAAAAATGCAACTTAGCTTTAAGCCAAAATTCAAAGTGACATGATTAACATTATTGATGAGGGCATGATTCCCGCACAAATTACCCTTGAGGTAAACTCGACAACTTACTGCAGTGTATTAGCTGATGGAACAACCTAGCATAACCAACAACGTTTGTGACTCTGTATCCGTTTTGTTGACCAATGCAAGGATATACAACAAGAATTTGTGAGGCTCTCCAGATTGCACAGAATCACTGTTTTGAATCTGGCAATTGATAGGATTATCGCACATGATTAGTTCCACATTGCCAAAAAAAACAAATATGTTCTGGAAGAGGTAGGACTTGACCTCAAAAATATGGAAGACTGAGGGTATGACGGAGTTGTCTCCATGTTAAGTAAGAATATTGATGTGCATAAATTAATTCGCGATGAGGCTCTCAAAGCGGCTTATATGCACTGTAATGGAAACTTCTGGAATCTGGTTATTGAACATGGTTATTGTCATGCAGATGTGCGCAATATGTTTGACAAACTCAAGATTGTTTTCATATTTTTCAATTACAGTCCAAAACGCCAAAGTTTGTTTGAGCACATCATAACAAGAAAAGCACCTGAAAATATGTTAAAGCCGTTGCTGAAATTTAATAAGAGTCACTGGACAGAACGATAAGAATCTTACACACATGTTCATGATTCATACCTGTGCATAGTAACAACATTTGAAGTGACTGCACACGTATTGCACACCGATTACTAGACGAGAACTTTAAGACCGCATCATGGGACTCAAAAGTCAAAAAAGCATGCTGGGTCTATTCTCCTATCTATCGTCTCTTTTGGATTTATCATCGTGTTTAATATCGTTTACTATTCCCTTGCACATTTTGATAGAATAACAGAGTCAAGGTGAGGAAGTCTGCGTTGGATATTTTCAAAGTCCATGAAATGATTCAAGATTTCAGAGCCTATTTCCAGATGTGGAGGCCCAACATGAATATTGTCATGAAATATCTGTACAATAGAGCCCTGGATATGATAAAAAAGTGAGTGTTGTAACTTAAATACCAACGGTCAACAATAGTAAAAAAAAAAAGGAAGAATGCACCTGCCTATATCGTGGAAAATACTACGTGACAAATCTCATAATTCCTTTTACCGATCATATCATTACTGACCTTCATTCTCAGTTTTCGGGCCTGAAAGCCACTGTAAGCAATTTACTGGGTCTTTCTCCATCTCTTCTTTAAGAGAACTTCGATATAACTGAAGTCGTGGATACTTAAACAGACGAACTGCAATCTTCTCATCTTGTGTCTTCAGAATTGGACTCCTGGGGCCCTTACTTTTCAGCAGCCCTGGAGAAATCTTGGCTAAGGCCTTAAATCTTACGATGTAGTGATGTTTCACTGCCTATTCATATTTTTAAAGATAGGATGGACGTAGCCTGTAACTTTGTGTGAGTGCGTAAGGGGTTTTAGTATGATACAACATTTACACCCATACGATCCGACAGACTTTGAAGAAGTGTTTAAAATTTTCGCAGACAAGAACATTAGATGATTAAAGTTAGGTTCAATGTTTCTGTGACTCAGTGATTGAAACTTATTGGGAATAAACGTTTCTTTGGTTCAAATTTTAAATTCCTTAGTTCAATTCATCTTCTTGACTTCGTTGTGTCAATAAATTCAAATTTTTCTTAAAATAATCATAAGTGGAAAGTGGGCATGGCAATTTTTTTTTAATCTCACAAAATACAGCAATGCTTTAGTTTTGATATAGCGCGAAGGGTTTTGTTACAACTGGAATTGTGTTCCAAATAAAGTTACGAACAATGGCTACGAACTTAAAATCTAACATTCAATTCACAGTACCGATACAATCTGAAAGAGAGTCATCTTTAAAAACTAGAAACACTTAGTCTAGAGCATTATTTTTGACAGTCCAAATATCTCTCAAATCTAAGGAGGTCAATCAAAGTACTGATAACTTAATATCTTGACAACGATAATGTACCATTTCATTTACAGTGTTAAACATTTGCCTTGACTCCTATCACGTTTTCTGAGAAAGTGTCTATAAGCCAACATGTTTTTCAAGCTGACTCTTTAAACTCGATGCATTGACTTGCCTTGTTACTGGGGCTCAATTCAATATATGACACAAGTAAAAAGAAATTTGTCGAGTTGTTGCTCCAAGGTCAGTTACAGTATTCCATATATTGGCCATACTTTTAACACCACATTCACAATCAAGGGATTTATTTACTGCGATTACATAATTGCCAACGTTACTGAGTAGTAAGTACTCTATGTAATGAACGATTCTATAGGTTGTACTTGCTTAGTTTACACCATAGCGAAATCCATTCCCTAGTATTTGTTTTGTTTTTTCTACGTCTGAGGATAAGTATTTCTTTTCAACATTGCAGGAGAGCGTTCAGATACCAAGCAATAATGACACGCACAAAGGCATACAATTTTGGTTGTAAATTAAATGTCACAAATTTCACAGACATGAGCAAAACTTTTATTAAAATATACATATAATTGGTTTAAAGTGGCTTATTTTAAGAAAAAGGCTCATTATATCAAATTTGTACAAGACGTATGTCGCTAAGGAAATTACTCAACAACCAATTTAGTGACAATTAAACCTGGATTAGCTCTGGAGAATATTATATTTTATTTAGTGTTTTCAGATTTCTCCGAAATAGAAATCCTTAATTTACTTGGATTTTTGTTTCAGTAAATTGTCAGTAATAGTGAGAATAAACTTGTTATCCTAAATATGTGCTTACGTCTGGCCTACTATTTAATTTTTTGTAGTCTACAAGGATTCCAAAGTTATCTGATGGACCGACATTCTTTATCGACTTTTTCTTTCCTTCATTTTGTGTTTAGTTAATGGAACTAGCAGCAACAGATCAAACTTTAAACTAATTTCAAAATTTTCTCAAGCAAATATATTAATGGTCATAACTAATCAATGGTCTAGTTAACAAACGGGTAACCTATGTTTGGACTTAAAAACTTAAAAGATGGAATCGTGGGTAAGTCAAATTGTATCAAGAAAAAGAACTACGCAGCTTGGCAAGATCAAAACTTATGTCAAAAAACCCTCTGAAAATACACATTGAGTTAAAATCCATAGTTATTTTTGCTGTTTGTATGCAATAAACATCGTGGCATAAATCCAAACCAACAACGCATTTATCATTTCATTGATAATATATTTCGAGAAGGATTTTCTCATCATCAGCTCTAAAATAAGATAAGAACAGCTTAAAAACAGTATAAACTATTACAACTAAAATATATTCATCTGTTCTTATATATGAGTAAAAGATTGATGAATTTTTATCTTGTTTAGGGAGTGTTGAGAGAGAAGAGATGTATACACCAGATTGGAAATCTTAAATACCAGCATTGCTCTTTTGTGTGAGCTCCAATTCTTTATGAAATACAGAGGGCAATATACTAAAAAAATAGCCTTAAAGTCAATCCCTGACGTCAGTCGTATTTCTTTTAATAGTGCACCGTCTTACTAGTGCTCTACCATCATGATTAAGACATTATTTCAAAAAAGCGGGTCAGAACATTATTAAAAAAATCTTAAAACGTAGTAAGAGTCTTGACACATGCTGAATTTTTTGACAGTCAGAAATATTTACAGGATATTATATACATATATATAGTATAAGTAGCATTTGCTTACAATTTTGTACAGGATGACATATAGCTGGTAAGTGTATCGACCTACTCTTCCAATTAAAAGTATTTTTATTTGATTTCATAGGTTTTATTGAATCGACACGTCCATATGACAAATAAGACAGGAACTTGCAATACTAACGAACAGCAAACAGTTACGAAGGGTGGTGGGAATTCCAAAGAATTTCTTACTAGGCGATTATGTTCATGATGAAGGCAACTGTTACTTGATTTATGACAAACAACACTTACATCGGGTCTCTGACAAGCAATAAAAAAAAGTCTGCTGAGATCAGACAGTGGAAGTAAGAATAACAAACTCTACTTTAACAATGCTCCAATCATATATATACATATTATATTTATATAGATATTATATATAGATATTATATAAATATATATATATATGAATATATATACATATAATATTCCTAGTAGCTTTCAAGTCATAAATTAAACAGTTTGTTCGCATTAAGCTTTAAATCATGCTTTAAAATCATTGTCCACCGTTCAAAGGCTCTTTTTGTAAGGAAGATGTTACAAGTTAGAACGTAAATAATAATCAGAGTCACATTAACAGAATTCTGCAAAGTCAATTCTTTTCATGAAACATCAATATCGTCCATAACCAGAGTTTTCAGTAGTACCCACTGATCAATTTGAAGTCATAGCCAGGAGGATTAGTTGTTGTTTGAATCTATTGACAAAGATACTGATCTGCTGCCGCCCCCAGCGTTCATTCCATTTTTACTGCCCACTAGTCAGACAATTTGCATGTCTTGCATGCCTTTTATATTTTATTTGTTATCTCTTGAGTAGACTCTTCTTCTTTTCGTCTCTTGATTCTCTCTAATACAACGCCCACACAGCTAACCTAATATTGCTGCATTAGTTTATTCGAAGTAGTGATGTGCATTAATTGATTTTTGGTAAAACAAGTCCCCTATTTACTATTTTCTTAGTTCTTTATCAATATTTTTTAAAGCTTTTAAAAAAGTCTAAAAGGTATGTAGGGTCAATCACAAATTATCTAGGATATTTGGTGCACAAAAATTAAGATATTCTCATCAAAAGGGATAATGTAGAACAGTAGAAAATTGGATCTTCTTTTATTGAAGTGATCAAACTTTAGGGAGAGGTTCCATGGGTACTATAACTCCAAATAATTTGATTTAGATATTGATCCAACTTCGTGTGAGGTTTGGTTTGAAAGTAGGTGGTGTTGCTTCCCTTACTTAAAATTTTGATTGTCTTAACCCTTGTATTTCATCTTCATCATCATCCTTTTTAGGCGTTTCCCTTTCAGGGGTTGCCACGGCAAATTGATTCTTTCCATTTACGTTAATCCTGTGCACCCTCCTCTGACAGTCCAATCCTAATCATGTCATTATTCACACCGCGTCTCTATCTTCTCTTCTGTTTTCCCGCTCTTCTCCTGCCTGGTAGCTCCATGTTAAGTACACGTTTCCCAATGTTACCATCTTCTATCCTTTGGACATTCCGTACCAATTCATATGTGCCTCTACCAGTTTTCCTGCGATATCACTTACCCCGATGGTGCCTCTAATCCTCTCATTTCCAATTATATCTCTTCTTGTAACTCCAAGAGGCCGCCTTAGCATGCGCAATTCTGCTGTCTGCAGATTTTTCTTAAGACTACTGGATAGGAGGGTGGCTCATACAACATGGCAGTCCTTACCACCGTCTTGTACAGCTTTACTTTGATGCTGACCGGCACTCTTATCACACAGAATTCCGGTCATATTCCTCCAGCTTCTTTACCCTACTTGAATATTTTTCTTCACTTCTTTAGCAATACCTCAACTTTGTTCGATGTTGGACACGAGGTACATGACGTCCTCTACTTCTGGCAGTTCATGATCACTGATTTGGACAAGTGATGTTTGGTATTTCTTGTTTATCCAGAGGTACTCCGTCCTTGCTCGGCACATTTCAATCCACGTCTCTCCAGTGCATGCCACCATCCTTTCAGCTCTTGTTTGTCCTCTCCTTTATCCTTATTGACGTCATCTACAAACATATTCCATGGTACATCCCTCCTCACTTCTTCTGTTAGCACATCCATCGCTATTGCAAAGAGTAGTGAGCTTAAAGCTGACTCCTGATGTAGTCCTACTTTTACATTAAAAGCTTTCGTCTTTCCTGCTGCACATCTGATGACTGTCTTGCACTCTGTACATTTCTTGGACCCCGCAGACATACCTCTCTGACACTCCTTTTCTTCTCATATAATACCATATTTTATCCCTCGGCATCCTGTTGTATGCCTTTTTCAAGGTCAATAAATACGCAGTGAACCTCCTGTTGACCTTTCCTGTGCTTTTCTGCTGTCATTCACAATGCAAAGATAACGTCTGTTGTGCTTATCTTGGGCACAAATCTAAATTGTTCTTGGCTGATTTCAATTTCTTCTCGAATTCCATCACGTTCTCCAAGACCTGTATGGTCTGACCTAGTAACTTTATTCCTCTGAGGAGCTGTGAACATTTTCTTTGTTCTTGTATCTTAACCCTTGTATTTGACACTGTTAAATACTGACATTAAGTAATGATACACACATTTGATTGTTGTTTAGAGTTGATTAGTAATATTGCTACCTCGTATCAGATGAAAAACCAAAAATTGTATGTTGATTATCAAAATGTCACTTCTTCCTTTGATGCAAGACTTCTTAGAAATCCTTGTCCCATTGCTAACCCCAAGCTGATTAAGGAATGGTCAGAGAAGGTAATGCCTTTGATAGACCAATTTGTATTAGAATATATAAGCTTCCATTTCTTTGCTCTAACAACTCTTAAATGAAATGGTACTATCTTCAAATATTGAGAAACAGCATGCCCTTTTGAAATCCAGATCTTAACTAGTAATTTTAAAGTCCAATCCACAGCTACGGGAAAGATCAAAATGTTTATTTTCTTTAATCATTTCCAACATCTTTACTTAATTTTATTTGTAAGGTTAAGAGCCGTACGGAGCATAATGCCACGTGTATGGAATTGTGAAGAAATTACAGAAAAAAGAAAGAAACAACAACAAAAAACAACGTTAAGCCAGGAGATAAGAGTTAATCTTAGACTTAAAAACATTCAAATTGTATGATGTAGGAAAGCACTCCCAAAGAATCCCACAATCTTTCAATCCGACGAAAAAAACAAAATGCAATCAAAGAACGATTTACTACAACGAGGGATAACAGCTGGATATGGATGAAGACGTTGAGAGTAACGAATCACACGAGATTTGACTGAGATGGTACCAGAGAGGAATGATCATCAGCACACTTTTCATGATAATGCCTATAAATTGCAAAATAAACTGTTTCATAAAAATAGTTAAGGGTCATAGTCATTTCAATAAACGACGAGGTTTTTTACAATAGCTTTGAAATAGTTTTTCAAATTCAGATCAATCTTTCTATGGCAAGTTTTAATCTTAGACATTCTATGTACCCTTCATACAAGTTGTACTTTACTTGAAAATTCTGAACTTTATGGAGTCAGAGGAAGCCATAGATGTAAGAGCTTTATCATGTCATGAGTCGTAAGATTTTTCTGAGCTATGTTTTGAGGGATACATCGTCAGGCTTTCTAAACGAAGACGCAGGTCCTTTGGAATTACGTGATCGTGAAGGCATCTTAAGGAAAGCCTTAAGTGATTGGCAAATTCAGTAATCTTGATCTTTGTTCTTTCCAGACGTCGGTAAGAGTGAATAAAATCATCTCCATATGTTTTCCTGAAAGGTTGACAATGCTGACCTTTATGGACTCAGAGGAACCCATAGATGTAAGAGCTTTACCATGTCATACTAGAGATACTTCTCTTTATCATGATGGCTTAGATATAATAGATGTAAGAGCTTTATCATGTCATACTAGAGATACTTCTCTTTATCATGATGGCTTAGATATAATAGATGTAAGAGCTTTATCATGTCATACTAGAGATACTTCTCTTTATCATGATGGCTTAGATATAATAGATGTAAGAGCTTTATCATGTCATACTAGAGATACTTCTCTTTGTCATGATGGCATAGATATAATAGATGTAAGAGCTTTATCATGTCATACTAGAGATACTTCTCTTTATCATGATGGCTTAGATATAATAGATGTAAGAGCTTTATCATGTCATACTTGAGATACTTCTCTTTATCATGATGGCTTAGATATAATAGATGTAAGAGCTTTATCATGTCATACTAGAGATACTTCTCTTTATCATGATGGCTTAGATATAATAGATGTAAGAGCTTTATCATGTCATACTAGAGATACTTCTCTTTATCATGATGGCTTAGATATAATAGATGTAAGAGCTTTATCATGTCATACTAGAGATACTTCTTCCATCGTCAGCCTGACGATGGGAGAAGTATCTCTCGAAACGTAGCTCAGAAAAACAGCTTACGACTCATGACATGATAAAGCTCTTACATCTATTGTATTTTACTTGTTGGGCATTGTAAACCTTACAAAACATTTCATATTGGTTTTAAATCAATATGGAAGATAAACTGTCACTCCCAACATTTATTGTTATTAAAGATTTAATTGTTACTTAGTTATAACTGTCCTGAACTGTTAAACTAACTATAGCAGAGTGTGAACGTCATCTATTATCCATCATTAGAGAAAAATTTTCTGTTTGATCAAACAGAAATAGGGTAATTTTGAATCCTCAACTAATTACTTTTAAAGTCCTGGACAGAATTTCTCTGTCTTCCAATTATTTATAAAAGGAGAGTAATTTTAAAATTATAATCGAAGGCTGTGTTTGTTCCCAACATGATGCGAGCGTTGATATTGAAATATTTACTTAAATCCAGTATTTTAAACCTGTCTCTAATCCGTTTTTCCTTTTATCGCAGTTGCTACTAGTGTTGCCATGGCTGCCTCTCTAACCACATGTAATAGAGAACAAAGCTTGTTTCTAGAAGGGTTCAATTTGTCTGAAAATCCATATTTAGGAAAAGATTCATCACTTAGTAATATGTCTTTTAGTGCTATCATTATTTAGAAATATTAAAAATAAGAATATCTGTGATTTATTTATCGACAAAGGTGTACTGATTTGTTGTGATTGCAGGTATGAAATATTGAAGTACTTTTTTCCAATTAGCTAGTCAAAGGCTCAAGTTATATTCCATCACTATTTTTAATTTAGGCAATCTCTAGAATTTTATGCCATAGAGAAAGTTGGTTTATTTTGTAAGTCAAGGATGTAGACAGGTTTTCTTAGTACAGAACATTTATATCAAGTGGAGTCTAAAAAATATTTAATCGTAGCCATAAATATCAGAGCTGTATTTGAACTACTGATGTCGCTGTTTTTTGTCAGCAATGAGTGATTTTTGAAACTTACAAATCAGGTTTGGCTCTTCAATAAATCATCAAGATTGTAAATATAGCTTCCTTTCATATAATAATGATAATTCTTTCTTCATTTTATGCATGATTAAATTAGCTTTGAGACCAAATACGGAAATTGTTTTATGCATTTTGTTTTGTTGCGTAGGACAGATTTTGTCTTAAAAAACATAGAAAATGAAAATGTGTGCGTGTTCAAATATCACACCCACATTCACACACTCACACATTCACCTTCGCTACTCCATACATCTGTTTTCATTTTGGAACCAATGCTTGATAATATCAGCTCTATCAGTGCAACAATTAGCGCCTTGAATTATACAATAATATAAAACCATTAGAGGTGTCAAATCATTATTGAAAGGAAAGGTTTTTAAATAAAATTATCAATCCTGATTCAATAAAATTATTCCCCAAATCCGCCATCACTTTTCAGTGAGTTTTAGAGAATTAGAGTATTTCAATAACCAATAAATATAAAAATTCGAAAAGGTAGTATTTTAGAGTCCTCTTTGGATTGTAGCATATATCTTTCTCTAATTTTGCCCTTATTACTCAGTTTTGCTTAATTTTTGTCCAACGTTTTTACTAAATAAATTGAAAGGTAATTGTTTACTACGAACATTTTTGTTGCCTATGTTTCTTATTCTCTGCTATATTTTATACCTTAATAAAAGCTACTTTATCTGTCACCAACACGATATTTGCTAAAAAGCATTATCATAATGTACATTTAGATTTTAAATATATTACTCGGACTTTACGGAATAATTCTGATATTCCATACATGTTTCTTGACTCTCTGTATACAATTTGTTATTAGATAGTTGTCTGAAAGAACCATGATAATCTACTGGGTAAGGTTAGACCAAATGCATAATTATTCCACGGGATTAATGTATGGAGATTGATACTACAAGCTATAATTGTCTTCTTTCAAGTAGGATGGCCTTTTTAGAGGAAAAAAATTGGAAATTTTTCAAGAATAATGGCATTTTTTCATCCTGAAGAAGGTTAAGTTCAGTTTAGACTATATTTAGATTCACCATTTGACAAGTTTTAACAAGCTGGTCTTAATAGTTACCAGTTTGCTAGCGTCTGTATTTTGTCTGTTAATGGACTATTTTGTTTTCAGTATGGTATATTTGTATTTGGTGTTACATTTGTTGAGTTACATTTAAAGACTGTATTAACAATAAAGTGTGGATATTTACTTTTACTCACCATAGTGAGTAAAAGTAACTGTAAGGTGGCAAATATATAAATCATGAATACTGAATGACAAAATTTATTTCTTTATTGAAGGATAATATTACCAACTTGCTTTGAAAATGAAAAATATAAGTAGTTACGTTAAGTCCGAATTGAAAAATTGTTACTTACTCTTGGTAAAATACAGAGTAGAAGTTATAAAAGAACCCATAACTTCCTTCTGTTGTATTCCATAATTGAATCGATTTACACAGAATGTTTTTACCCGATAACATGTAGCAAGCATTAGCAAAGTTTGGTTATCTGACTATGTAAGTTAATCATCGTCATCATCAACCTTATCATCAACATCACCACCATCATCATCATCAACAACAACATCACCATCATCATCATCATCATCATCATCATCATCAACAACAACAACAATATCACCATCATCATCATCAATTCTGTTCTCATTATTATTATTATTATTATCGTGTGTTTACACACCATCTAGTGGTGAGTGGGTGAAAAACCCGCGTTCAGCGCCCAGCAACAAGCCAGGTAAGCTGAATGCAGGCACATGTACTATAGCCATAAGAGTGAGATAAATAGAAAACCAAATCAAAATAGCAACACACTTCAACCTTGCATGTGTCGCTCTATAATCAGTGAGGAAAGGCACATTGCTGAAGCGGTTGTTGCTGTATGACAACAACGTATGACTACAGCACTCTTCACTCCTATTCTGATAGCTAACAATAAATATATCCTAGTACAAGTACTAAGTTTGGTATAGCAGCATTAAATTTAGGCTGGGTATTTGTTTTTCCCTGTTTGGTGACAAAAACAAGAATGAATAGGAACAAAACCCCATGTTGTTGTGTATTATTATTACATTTGTCTCAGGCTTTTCTTATTGCCTTCAGTTTACTGCCAGGTGGGCCATAACAAATGACCATAGGCTGACAGATTTGTTTCACATTTCCAATACTTGCTGTTAAATTCTCGCAGCTCCCACTGAGGCGGTTTTTTGCATAACACCAAGTTGCTACTGTATCTCAAGTTTTTCAGGCCACCTTTCAAATATCCCTTGCTCACGCTCACCAGGGTGCCTGTCACAACCGGTACTGTCTCTACTTTTTTCAGTTTAGATAATCTTTTAATCTCTCTTTTCAAATTTTGGTACTTTCCCACCTCATTCTTTTTATTTTCTGTTCTTTTCTCATGTCAATTATTGTCACCTTTTGCTCTTTCTTGAAAACAAGAATCAAGTAAGCTCTTCTTGCCTCAATCACATTGTCACATAATACATTGAAGCCCCACAACAGCTTCACATCGCCATTCTCACCCACTCTCCCACGTATATGTTCGTACCACTTTTCGCCATGCATCAACCCATTTCTCTTACTAATGTCCCAATTAACTTTCTTTACAACATTGTCATGGTGCTTTTTAAATTCCTTCTGAACCAGTTTCTCACAGCTGCTGAGAAAGTGGTGGGCACTCTCGCCTTTCTTACCACACAATCGACAGGGGACTATAAGGCATTTTATCAATGTGATACTTTATATAGTTTGTCCTGATCGATTGCTCCTGTCCAGCACGTATTAGAGCTTCAAATCAGATGCCGACAACCAATGTCATGTTTTTTCCTTGTCAACATTTCTCGTTTCCATTTTTTCGAAGACCCAAACACCTCTGATCAACTTTTCTTCCGGCCTGAACAAAAAAACGTAAGACTGCTGTCTTCTTCTCTAACACAACTTTCTATGCTGGTCAGACCTCTTCAAACCTCTTTCCGTTTTGTGTATAGCCTATCAACATCGCTCTTTAGGTCCAAAGCTCCGTACATTGTCACTGTCTTACTTGACTTTCTGTCTAAACCTTCAAGTTTGCTTTCCTTCCAGTGGGTGATTCCTGCCCCATATCTGAAAATTGCTACTATCCAAAAGCTGAACTCTTTCACTTTTCACAATCTATGCTCTTTTTAATGTGGGAACACTTATTCATTCCAAATAACATACCAATGTCAGTACTAAACACATTCGCCACTCTTACAAGGGAATTAATCTGCTGATCATTCTTTCTGTACAACTTCAAGTCGTCCATGAACAACAAATGGTTCGCGGAATATTCCTTTCCCAACACGTGGTTTGCAATTACTTTTCGCAGTAACAATTATAACGTAAACATACACAGTACAAATAAAAGTAGTGAGAGACTATCCCCCCCCCCCGAAAAATTCTTCTCTTTATAAGAAAACAATTATTTTATTATTATTATTATTATTATTATTATTATTGTTATTACTAGCCAGACTTCCAATAAAGGAACACAACTTTTGTTTTCGCTATTCATAATAAGCCTAACGAACAATACTAACTTGTTCAAGTGGAAACTTACCAACACCAGTCAATGTAATTTATGTGATCAAACGCTAACTCAAATACACCTCATCAATAATTGTCACTTATCTCTCTAACGCTGCACATGGAGGCATGATTCCATTCTTAATTTCCTCTGTAACTTTCTAATTCAAAATCTGTCTTGTACCTTAAATGTATACCTAGACCTAGCAGCCTTCCCAAATCCATCAGAAATACTTTGCCGGGCCTGACCTGACATAGTCATTGAAGAAAATTCGGAAATCACTGCCGTCAAGTTGATATATCCGTACGAAACCAATGAGTCACTGGGAGAATACAAACAAAAAAGCAGAACTAAAAAAGCAGAACATAATCGCAATTTTTTTTTCTGAAAACTGTCAACCCCCAAGTATCAGCTCCAAGAAAAGCGTAGTGAACCTTTCGCCCAAATATCTGTTCTCTTTTTTAAGGAGAGAATTGGTACAAGCTCTGCCTACTAATAAAAACAAGAAAACATGAGGGCTGATTGCACATCAACCCTGCTCTTTATGCCATTGAGATACACATTCAAAGGAGCACATCCTTAGAAACTCTTCGACTGTTGCCAAGTAATACACTTACATAGTGATATGATGCGGTGCTGAACTCAATTGTGTACCATATTTCATCAATTCTTTCTCTCCTTTCATTAAACTGTTGTTGTACATCCTTGGTTTTCTGAGCATGGGCAGTGTGTTGGAGATGAAACTTATCAAATTACAAGGGTATAGAACCATTTAATAAAAAAACACGATAGTTTTTAACCTTAGCGTCATTTACATGTTTCTGTATTCACATACCTTCTTCAGAATGTATATAAAAATATACAAGAATTACCATGGCTTTATATATTCAGAAAACTAATCAAAACATCATAATTAAATGTTACATAACGTATGTAACACACAAAAGGTAACGTAGAATAAAGACATTAAATAAGTAATTTTTCTATATAACAATATAATTGTTTATTTAAAGCCGGTTGTTTCCATTTAATCTGCAAACCCTCTTTTATGCATAGTTGGTGCTTAGTGCTTGCATAATCTAAAATGAAAAAGCAACTACCATTATTGCACGCTTTTTTACAGTCTAAAGAGGCATTTATATGTTTATAGTATAGAAGTGGTATAGAACTACCCATTACCTGAATGATTATGTGCAAAATAAAAGTAAAGATGTCAATCTTGTTTTTAATAAGCCTTCATATCTTGATTTCTTTTCAAAGATATTGACCATTTTAAAAATCGTCTAAAAAATTTAACTCTTAATAAAAAAAAGGAATCTAACAAAAATTACAGGGACAACTATCAAGTGTTCACATTGCATATTGTGAACACTTGATAGTTGTCCCGACGTAGTTGTGACGACTCAATATTTGGACTTTACTAGCCTGGAACTAGTTCTCTTTTTATGATTATAAACTTATATAGTTCGACCGTCCAGATTGTGATATTGTAACGAAATGTTTGGATTAAGAGAGGAAACATTAAAAAAATTATTACTATTATTATTACTATTATTATTATTATTATTATTATTTGTCTTATTATTACTATTATTATTGTCAGTAATGTAAATCTCAGACATGTTTGTCTGGAAAGTTCTTTTGTTCTTTTATCTTTGAGAGCGGGTAACAACAAGTCACCAGGGGTCTCAAAGTTTCTTCTCCTGTTTCTCTAAAGAGACAAGACTTTTCGCAGTATCCTCCCTGTTTCAAGCAGTGCCGTTTTCTGAATAATTGCCATCTCAATCTTCACACCCATTTTCTCCATGTATTTTCAAACTTGTTGAAATGACTCCCAATGCTCCAATTACTACAGGTATCACCGTAACTTTATTCATTTGCCATACATGACCTATTTCTTCTCTCAACATTTGGTACTTTTCAATCTTTTCAAGTTCTTTTTCTGCTACTCTTGAATCTCCTGGCACAGCAATATCTATTATTTTTACTTCTTTGTTCCTCTTATCTACCAACACAATATCTGGCCGCCTTGCTTCAATAAATCTATCACACTGAATGGTGAAATCCCATAGGAGCTTGAAATTCTCATTTTCAATTACTGCTTCGGGTTGCTGTTCATACCATTTCTCAGCTCTTTCCAAGCCTCCTTTGTTGCAAAGTTGCCAATGAATATATCGTGCCACATTGTCATGTCTTTTCTTGTACTCTCTTTGAGCTAATTTTCCGCATTCACTAACCAGATGACTAATAGTTTCTCCTTTTTCTCTGCACATTCTGCACA
>RDPX01000022.1:4632019-4653682 GCA_003991215.1 Morbakka virulenta
CACAGAGGCATTTGTGTTTGCTGCTCAAGAGCAAGCATTGAGGACAAGGTTGGCGCAGTCGAAGTGGGATGGTGGTGTTAGTCCTATGTGTCGCATCTGCGGAATTGAATCTGAGTCAGTTTGGCATGTTGCGTGTGGGTGTAAGGTACTGGCTCAGAAGGAGTACAAGAGGCGACATGATAGGATGGGATTGAGAATATATTGGGAGCTGTGCAAGAAGTATGGGTTGAAATGTGCAGGGAAATGGTTTGAAGAGGTGCCTGACAAAGTTAGAAAGAGTGAAGATGGTAGATTTGAAGTTTGGTGGGATAGATCAGTGGAGACAATGCAACAGGTGGAATGTAATCGTCCGGATGTTGTTGTTGTTGACCGCACTAAGAAGAAATGCCTGGTTGCGTTGATTTTGCTGTGCCTTCCGATCGAAATGTGACAGCTAAGGAAGAAGAAAAGGTCACTAAGTATTCTCCCTTGGCGCAACAAATCCGAAAGTTACATAGCGTATGTACCAGCGTTGTCCCAATCGTCGTTGGAGGCTTAGGAGTGGCGAGGAAGCGGCTGGAGCGCAGTTTAAAAGAGTTGGGCATCCCTGATGTCTTAGGTGGACTCCAAACATCTACCGTCATTAGAACCACCAACATATTGAGGAAGGTGCTTAACCTCTAAAGCTACTGGTCAGTAGCCGGGGTTAAGTTTTCTCCTCTGGCAGGTGAATACCATCTCCCTGTGAGGGCTGTGATGCTGGACATAAACTTTGTAATTATTATTATTAAATAATTGATCTTGATAGTTCATTTACCTGTATATTACTTTATAAAAACATTTTCGTTGTCATCAGCTAAGCTTTGTAAAACTCTTAGGTCAATAATGCGGCATTTTACAGATTTTATTTCTGTCTCACTATGAGGAGCCGTGGCTTAATAGTCCAAAAATGCCGGGTTCGATTCCCCGAGCGGGCGACTTTGGAAATTCACAGAAGAAAAAGCTATTGGTTGGCGTCAGGAAGGGCATCTGGCCAGGAAATTCTTCATTGCCAAATCCAAGTCCCTATAAAAGGCATCGTCTGAGCTCCAGTTACTGGGGAAAATGACATTTAAACCAAAGAAAAAAATTCTGTCTCATTTTGTTATCCAATCTTCTAGGTATTTGGCATATCATTTTAAATTATGTCTTGCTAAAATTAAGCATGCAAATACATAAAGATATTAAAATTTTATTATAACATAACATTTTTTTTGTAATTTTGCTGTTGCTTCCTTTAAGGCTTTCTTACAACTGCTTATTTCATTTCCCAGTTTCTTTCCTTCTTTTTACTTCTTTCACCTGTTTTCTGGTGTAGTTTGTCTCATTTAATATTCCTCTTCACTTAGTTGTTTTTATTTCTTTTCTTTGCTTCAAACTTCATGATCACCTTGTGGTCATTTAATCTAGTTATCAATCTTTTTTTTTCTTCCTCACCTTCTGGATTTTGGAATATTTTCATTTATGATGCTTTACAATTAACATAACCTAATCCTTTTTCTTTACGGAATAGAACCATCTCTGCTGAGCTTCTTACTATTTCTGTGGTATATCTCTAATTCCAATTGTTCCTTCTGGTCCCTCATGCAAATACTGTGACCTCCTACTATAAAGTAGGATAGTTTATCTTCCNTCTCATTTAATATTCCTCTTCACTTAGTTGTTTTTATTTCTTTTCTTTGCTCCAAACTTCATGATCACCTTGTGGTCATTTAATCTAGTTAGCAATCTTTTTTTTTTCTTCCTCACCTTCTGGATTTTGGAATATTTTCATTTATGATGCTTTACAATTAACATAACCTAATCCTTTTTCTTTACGGGACAGAACCATCTCTGCTGAGCTTCTTGCTATTTCTGTGGTATATCTCTAATTCCAATTGTTCCTCCTGGTCCCTCATGCAAATACTGTGACCTCCTACTATAAAGTAGGATAGTTTATCTTCGTCAGTGTCAACGAATTGCTCATCAGCTCCAAGTATAAATATATGTATACATATTGTAACTACACATAAGGTAAAGCACGAAAAGTAAGAACTATTAGTTGCAATAATAGTTCTTATTTTTCGTGTTTTGCTATATGCATTGAGCACTTTTTGATACTAATACACAAGATTACACAAACATATTGTGACTATATATATATGTATATATACATATTCTTATCATTTAATTATTTATCCAAAAATAATTATTTGCTACATCGTTTCTAAGCTTAATAATCACACAGAGATGTTTTAAAAAGGAGGCAAAAGCACCCTAGATTGTACAGGTTTTTCCCCTAAAAGATCGACTTGCTGAAACATTTAGTCCAATGATAGAAGTTTTGAATAGATAATTTAAAATATACATTGAAAGCCATTATTCTGCTTTGCATCACTCAAAAGCACTAAAGAGGATAGAAGGAGGCTTAAGGCTTTTTGCTGTCCTGCACCCAAATTGTCTCCTTTGTAGCCCTGCATAGAATTAGTTAATCTTCTCTTTGCTATATTCCGCATTTCACTACCTAAAAAAAATTGGAATTGCAAAAATTTCAAACATTAAAAAAATTCCTTAATTAAGTATTTAATTATTAATTATCGCTTCATTGATTAGTGAATCTAAATTGCAAAATATAAGTGAGCATATCATGGAGCTCATTTGATATATTTCCAGATGAAGTTTTTAACTGCAATCTAAACACTTTTGATGGTTGACATGATTCTTCCAGTTTCAGACATCGAAAGCTCTTTTTTCACTGACCATCCCTACACGTAGACGTATTGCCGATGGGCAAAAATTGCCTTACGTAATAACAATTGCAAGTATTGACAAGTTAGCAATGTACAGACAGCAATTGTCTTGAAGATCCAATATATGCACGATAATTGATGGTCATTTGATCACTTCATACTGTATATTCCATGCGCAAAAATTGCCTTACGTAATAATAATTGCAAGTATTGACAAGTTAGCAATGTACAGACAGCAATTGTCTTGAAGATCCAATATATGCACGATAACTGATGGTCACTTGATCACCTCATACTGTTTAACTTCTTACGGTAATGTTAACAGAAAACAGGTTAATTGTATAACGTCAAATAAGAATCTAAGTATATAGGGAACTGTGAAAGTTTGAATGGAATGACATTAAAAATATTGCATTAACTAGTATTTTTATTGCTTGTATCTTAGTGATATTGAAAGAGAGCTAATTTCTTTCCATCCACTTTTCAATCAGACATTGCCATTTTCTATATCTTAGGTTGTTATAATTATTATTTCCCGAAAAATAATGAAATATTATATATGCATAATGTTGCCACCTTGTAATATTTAAAAAATAAACGGTAGCTACTGATAAAAACAGTAAAATTCTATGGACACAGCACTCAAAGGAAAGAAATATGCACAAAATCTTGCGGGATAGTATATATTGTCAGAATTTTGAAGGCCATGCGTACGAAATATATTTTGGTTTCCCATTTTGAGATCTGCTACGCAAAAATCAAGCTTGTAATCTGCTAAAGCTTGACTGGTGAAGATAACGATCTTTGCCGTTTTCCAAAGGTTTAAAAAGTCAGTCAATAACAAGAATTAAAATTCTAGAAATAATGGTGATAAGCAAACATATTAATATTAGTCTAATGATATTGTTAGTTGTGTTTTGAAATAAAATAAGCCTGTTGGATGGAAATATTTCATGGGAAAAGCTAAATTTAAAAATGGCGTCACGAGATTGTGTAATAACGCAAAGTGTTTTTTGCCAATGGTTTTTATTGATACCATCTGCTTCAGGATTTCCAAAATCCTTCATAAACTGACAGATGTTGACGGCTTCATAACTTCACTTTTTCACCGTTAACAGTTTTTTCAAAAATGATTTCCAGGTCGAGGATATGTCTACTACTGGCACTATCACAGACATTTTGGCAAACATTGTTGGAGGAAAGACTTAAATAAAGTCTGTGTATTTTGTTTCCTGGGTTTCTTGACATTCGAAGGGAAGTTCAATTTCAAGACTTGCATTTTGTAAGTAAAATGTGTACTGTGCTTTCTAAAGATAACGTGTTTTCTAAAGAAAATGTGATCTTATTGCATATTGTAAGCAAATTTTTGAGTTGGATACAAAATGTGTTATAAGAGAAACATTTATGCAGGGTAAACTTTCTCCATACTGTTTTCAATAAGGGCCATCAAGGCATACTGATATCATAATGTATTTCCGTTTGTGGAATTAGTCAGATTGGGAATAATAAGGATTTCTCCAGTATCAGGTAATAACAATGAAAGAGCGTAAAGGTAAAACAATTTGGTTTTCTTTCTTTTTTTATATTTTTTCTTAAGGGAAATTAGAATCACCAAAATTGATGGTCATAGCGCTATTACTGACCCTTCCTAAAATGCGTACAATAAATCACCTTTGTAACAGTAAACAATGAACCTGCACGTAACGCAGGAATATAGTTATGGTAGGTATCCAATGAAATATGGTTAAAAACTAACACCACTTCTATTGCATTTTGGGAATACTTCTTTTAATGTATGACCATAAAACCAACTATCAATACCAAGATTGTTTATTGTGACTGAGGTCAAAGGCAGAAGTTACACTTAAGTTGAAGCGATAGTTAGAGTGATAGTTTTTGCGAATAAAGAAATTTCGGGTGATTTGCATGAGGGCTGGTGTTGTTGTTGTCTTGTTGACCTTTGACTTACACGGAAGGCTACTCAGAACTGCCAACGAAAAGTCGGAAACTAACTCTTCGGCCCTTAATCAATCTGATTTTATCCTTGAAGCTTTTTTCACAGTAACAAATTTATCATGCATATTGGACTTCATAATAAGTAAAATTTTCCAAGCGTGGGTCAAAAAATATTTTCAGGAATGAGTTATAAGACTCTTCCAAACAAGGGTGAGGATGTTCGTAACCACTAAATAAATAGCTTTAGAAAATTGCTACACTTTATTACTCAGTTATGGTAATAGGATAAAAGCTTGGGTGGTAGCTGAGGTCACACAGATAACAAAAGACTCAAGTAGTGGAGTTGTGAAGTGGTTGCCTAATTTCCTTGTAAAAGTTATTTAATTCCATGTAAACCTTAAAGGTAGACTCTAGTTAATGCCACAACAGTTCTTTCATTTTTATTCCCTCGTGTAGAAGTAGCATANGTCGGAAACTAACTCTTCGGCCCTTAATCAATCTGATTTTATCCTTGAAGCTTTTTTCACAGTAACAAATTTATCATGCATATTGGACTTCATAATAAGTAAAATTTTCCAAGCGTGGGTCAAAAAATATTTTCAGGAATGAGTTATAAGACTCTTCCAAACAAGGGTGAGGATGTTCGTAACCACTAAATAAATAGCTTTAGAAAATTGCTACACTTTATTACTCAGTTATGGTAATAGGATAAAAGCTTGGGTGGTAGCTGAGGTCACACAGATAACAAAAGACTCAAGTAGTGGAGTTGTGAAGTGGTTGCCTAATTTCCTTGTAATGGCTTCCTGGTTCTCAGTAGCTTTTAATTATGGGAGGGGTGGAAAAAGGGGTATTAGCTCCAAAGATGTGATCGAAAAATCTTGTCTGTCACCCAGTCGAAGCAAATTGTCCAGCTACAGAAACGTTATCGACCAACGTCAGAGGCACCTTTCAGAAAACAACTAAGGCACACCATTATCATTTACAGTGTATCCGTATAAAACGGATCTTAGCGGTTTAAACTATTCCTTTTAAAAAAATAATCCCAATATTTTTTTAATGCAATAGATTATAGCTCAAGTGACATGTTAACATGGCCATAGAAAGCAATCTTAATTTGAAAACAAATCCCTTTAATCTTTCCATTCTTATTCATCCTTATTTTTTAATACACTAGGAAAATGTAAACAAACTTGTTATTAAACATGCTCTTCACAATCTAAAGTTATTACCTTTACTCCATTACAGACTACAGTTATTAATGGAAAAGCTTCTTTTGGGAACTGATGTTAAGTGGAAGTCTAAAACCTCTTCAGGGAGGATTTTCAACATGAGTGATTACTGTTGTTTTCTTTGTTTTGCAGATGTTAAGTAACGCTTGTTCTACAAAGGCAGTTCAAGATTGTTGAACTTTTATTTTCTTTGGTTTAATCCGATCCCTTCCGTATTTTACGGATGTCTGGTTTGTTTGGGATTAGATCATGAAAAGCTGGAATTTTGTCTGGTTTCTTTTTTGCTAAATTTAAAGGAAGCCAGGTAATTGACCAGTGCAAAACAACAGATGGAATAAATTGAACATTTGATGAATTTTAGTGATATTTGAAATATTTAAAGTTGAAACTAATTACCTAAGTGAAGTTAACTAACACAAAATTCTACCTAAAAATGTTTAGTGAATAAAATCTCCGAATTTGGCAAACATGTGATTTTATTAACTTTATTCAGCAGAAATTTAACCTTACCTTATAATTTAACAAAGGAAAGAAAAATAAAATTTATCAAAATTCTGTATATAAAAATAAATGTCATTAAATCTACTTTGGTTACCCTGCCCATTTTCCTTGTTCAAACTTAATAAATACACAGCTGACATACCCACACATCGTTTGACTTGCCAGAGGGCAGAGAAAATAACAAAGGTGTTTCTAATCTACAATACATGCCGTTATTGGTATTAGTATTAAGGTATTAAGCTAGTCCCTTTTTTATTCAAAAATTATCCAATTAATTTATCTTCAAAACAAATATTTGGCAAATCATTTTGGAATTTGTAAAACCTTGATCAAAACCATGCTTGTAATTTACTTTTTGTAGAGCTGCTAATTAGTCCTTGATAGTCCTTTTAAACAGTTTTCCCTGAAGGAGATTTTGAAACATTGTCGATATCAGTATTTATAATCTCCTTCAATCGTTTCTGTTTAATTGCTACTGGTACTACCCCAAATACTGGGGACGATCCTTTCAGTGAAAAATCACTCTTGTTGCTGCAAGTACAATTGCTTGAGTTCACAAAATCTTGTTTGTTTTAACCAATTATATTTTATCCTGGGTGACTGGGTTATTATATCCTATGCACAGTTGGTCTGGACATTGCCTCATTTAATGACCTATTGTAATTTATGGGCTCTCCTAAATGATCAGCGAGGAAGTCGACGGTTTTTTACAAAGGAAAACTTTTAAGTATTGCTGAACTCCACAGAGGCCTATTATGCTGTTAAAGTCAAACAGTGAGAATTTTTCAGGCGACAAAATATCTTTTCCTGGATTTATATGGAAATATCTTCAAGTATCTTACGAAATCAATTTTTTTCTCAAGGCCTTAAGACTGATAAGAGGTTATTTGAGGATAATTTTTATATGGTAGGTGTTACAACTTTGTCTAATCTCTTTGTGATTCTCTGAGTCATTATTTCGTTCCAAATGCCTAATGTTTATCTCAACATAAATAAATGTTTGAAAAATGTAGTTAACATATGTTTTAAAAAATATTTTCATTGCTGAGAATTGGGTTTAGAATTAGAATGCGTTTGTTATATAAGAGTTTCTGAGTGGCAATAATATCAAGCAGCTACTTTTTGACACCTGGAATATTTTACGAAGATGTTCTGGTCACAACGAAATATTGTCACCTGTCTGTTCAAGTTTATAGTATGCATTATCCTTTCACAAACAGAGAAACGTACGCACTTACATTTACATACACTTTTTATAATTACATTCACTTTTAGAAGCACAATGTCTCTGTACACACTAAGAAAAGCTCGCAATAGAACCACCATCAAAAGAATAAACTACAAAGTATTTAATCTTATTTTACCATGTCGCTTGATCAAAGATTCGTTACAAAGATTCGGCATATTTTTAAGATCAGCGGGGGATTTTATCCACTCGCAGTGTTTTCAGCTTGTTTGCGATTCGGCTTATCTTTATGTTCAGCTTGTTGTTATGACTGTACTATGTTGATAAAAATAAAGCCTTGATATAAAATGTATGACTAACTTGAAATTCTGTGTTAACAATAGTAACTGGTAATTTTGATAGTAGCATTCAAGTTCAGGGAAAATGGCTTCATGTCCTCATTTTCATCAAAGACAAAAACTGATCCTTATGGTAAATGAGCACTAATTTCTATACAATATCAAAGCGAGGTCATCAAATTATAAGTCTACGTGTTAACGGACATTACAGAGCTGTGTACTGTGTTTAAAGAAAGCATAGTAAGAGACAGCTTATGTCCATAGGAAAACATACCAATCCCTAATGCAATGAATGGGTGAAACTACCTAGCATGTTAGTAAAATGCTAGACAATCAAAAATGCAAGTTTTTCTAGGAGTTTCTATGGTGACGCTGTTAATAAGAACATCTGGCACATTCAGTACCGATCTAAATGTCACAGGTAGCTCTTTTATTGAAAACAAAAAAACTAACACTAGGTAGAAAATCATGGTTTGTAATTGGCAAACGGGTTTTGCTGTCATATGACAAGGCATAATACCACCACAACAAAGGGTGTGAACAAAATAATATTTGCTATCTATTTTGCCTAAAACTATGATTTTGGAAATGAAATCTTAAAAACCTGTGACAAAACAAAATTAAGTTTTGTTTGGAACGCTTGTCTTTCTTTTTTGTCACTTGTCACTCGAAAGTTTAATTTTGTGTTAAAGCAGGTATCTCTTTTCCACAATTTAGAATATCTAACATGGGATCTCGTGGAATGGTTAAAAATTTTGCAACCATAACAGCTGCTGAGAGGAGTAATGCTTCATCGTATTTCCCTACCTTTGAACCACAGCTGGTAACGAAAGCGCATATTAATACCAATTTTCGTGACATGACAGATTTAATACTGCCATCTGAGAGATCTCACAGTTTTGTCACATGGTCCAAATCAGAAAGATACCGTATATTAATTGTAAGTATATTTTGAATTTAATTGTAAATAACAAAGGTGACTATTTTAGAAGATAGGAAAAATAATCTCTTTTCATTTGCAACTGGCAGTTTGTTTGCTAAATTGTTTCTGTATTCTAAAATCTAATCATGTGTTCAATTTTGGTCCTTGTAAAGTTCTCTTTGCATAATCATATTAATTTTTGTACATTTTTCAGCAATGATTCTTCCATCTCATTGTCTATCACAATATGATAAAAAGAATTTAAGGTTATTTTGTGTTAAGTGTTATTTTCCCTACTATTTCGATTACAAGTGTGACCATAATTATATCAACAGATTTTTTAATGTTATATTGTTATCATTATTTTCTTGTTACAACCATTGCTTTGGTGGAGTCATGCAAAACACAATTCCTTTTATTTTTTTTAATAAACAACGATACATCCCTGGATTATTTTAGCCTCTCCATATTCGTATGCAAGTGATTGGACTATTTTGGTGGGAGGGGATTATGTTTTGAAAGTTCTTCAAATTCTTTTCTAAATCAGGTCACTGCCCTTCATGATCAATTTCTTTTAATTGTTTGGTTGTCCCTTGTTTACATCAAATCATTAGTACCACAAAAATGTGGTGCAGCAATATTCATAAAAATGGTTTTTAGCATTTAAATAACTTTGAGATTTAATTTTAAACAGGGTCTGATTAATCTTATATACTTTTTAGAAATACAATTAACAGCAATATTTTGAGCTAAAATAATCCAAAAATTTATTCATGTTAATAACTCTTTTCAAGTAAAATGAAAACAATAGACTCACACAAAATGTAGGTAAATTGAAAATACCTCATGGGTCAACTCTACGACTGAGGTTATTACATTTTCTACATTTGAAATAAAAACCAGCAAGTTGCCTCAGCCTATGGTCAATGCAAAATATACAGTCTTTTTAAGTGCTTATAATACCAGTGGTCTAATCGAACAGTGAATAAGGGATATTACTTCAAAATGCTGAAATAAAGTTAGCAAGGACGTGGCTTGATATTAGAGAAGTAATTTCACATAGAATGTAACTTAATTACCATTGCTAGAGACTGTGCCATAGAAAAGGTGTTTAGAAAATGACTATGTTCAGAATACACTAACACACTTCTATCTTGAACGTAAGTGTTTAAAACAGACAGATGCATAATTCATAGACCTTCAGGTTGAATTTGTAAATGAAAAGTTACGAAATAACGTTGAAAATTATCTTCAGCTGTTACATTGATAACGTATCAAAGAGCTTAACCAGGACTGTCTTTTTTGTTTAATTTTTATTAAAACAATATTTAAAGTTAGCCTATAATTTTATATGGGTATAATTTTTTGAACCATATTAATTGTGAAAAATTATCTACCTTTGTAACTTTACGTTTTTAACAGCCTTAAAATCTTATTCTAGAAGGATAAAATTTTGTTTAATTATTGTACTTTCATTAATGCTATTGCTGCTACTTATTAGAGTACCAATACTACGTCTACTACTCTTTCTCTTTTACGTTTAATAGTCATGCTCCCAAAACTATTTCTGTTGTACTATTTAGTCTATTTCTTCTACTAAGTCTATTCCTATTACTACTAGTAATGCTTTTAATGCATCTGCTCCTACTACTGAAATAGAGTATACTTAAAGTATTAAGTTTTAAAATCTTAAGGCTTAACGTCAGGATTCTTTGTAATGATCTGAGGCCGACCGATTTTTTCATTTGATATGAACAGCATGATGATCTCCAAAAGTCTTGAATTATTTATCCATCGATCTTGGTAATATAAGTTTTGGAGACAAAAGAATAAATTAAACCAAGTCAAATTCGACTTTTCCATGCATCACCTATGATGCACAATTTTTATACGGAGCAAAAAAGTAAACTTTCAGAGTCCATAATTTTTATATTAGCTCCCAATCTACATTAGAATAGAACAGGGCATTACTATTCTCAATGTCTTTATTTTGAATTTTTTATGGCAACTGCTCTTGATAAAAGAAAAATACGCTCACAAATTTCAAGCCTTTATATTCTTTTCACTTGGCTTCGAACATTGAGTAAATTTATCAATTCTGGTCGAACACAAATGGGCTTGAAAGAATTGCTTGCTATTTTTTTAAAAGTAAACTGCTTTTTGTCAGAGAAGAAATCCAAGCTTCCTGTCTTGAACTGAGTTGAATCTCACTAAAGGAATTTTTTAATGACGTATGTATGTAAGAATTGTTTCAAATTATTAAAGATTTGCTTAATATTTAATACCTGTAGTGTCAGCTTTCTCCATTAAAACATTTGAGCCGTATAGATATTGTAACTGAGCACTCATCATTACATCTAAAAAAGTTGATTATTAAATAAATAATAGCTATTACAAAAAATATATTAAATATCATTAAACTCAGTAACTTTTATCTACTGAAATTGTCTGGAAAGCTGTAGCTTAATATCAATTACATGAAAAGTTCTTCACATGAAAGTTGAAATATTTGTTGTAGTGTACAAACTTGGAAACTGTAATATCTTATTAACTACTTTTCAGAGTTATTAAAAAAACTATATTATGAATTTTAGTCAATCATCAAACTGAATTTCAGTTTTTACATGAATTAATCAGAATTGTTTA
This sequence comes from Morbakka virulenta, assembly GCA_003991215.1. NCBI lineage: Eukaryota > Metazoa > Cnidaria > Cubozoa > Carybdeida > Carukiidae > Morbakka > Morbakka virulenta. Next base: position 4,643,545 of record RDPX01000022.1, read on the forward strand.
CGGAAAAATATTACTTTACATTGAGATCATTGGTTTCTTTTTTCTAGAATCCCAAAATATTTCTAAAAAAAATAGTTACTTAATTGGTCCAAAGCTCTTGTTATTATTGATCTACTTTTCTTATATCAAACTTGAACTTCAAGTTAAGATTTTAAAGGAAAATTAAATCCTTTCACTGAGAATTACAATGAATTTATGCAATTATTCTCATTGAAATTAATTAAATGCAAAGAAACTTAAATTAGGATTTTCGATTTTTAAGCTTCCTGAGATACCCAATAAAGGCATGAGGGGCTGTATCATTTACCTTTGTGTTGGCTTTGACTACTTGTAAATAATAGGAGTATGGAAAACTATTACACTTAACCTTATAGGTTTCAGTAATATGTAGTTATTTTGCAATGAATTGAAAAGGTTAAGTGTACGTTACATTTTATCCCAATTAATTTTCTTCTCTCCAATTAGCACTGTTAACGTACTGAAAATTCAAAAGTAAATTCTTTGATTAAGAAACGCCTTCCATAATTGGAAACACTTTTCTTTTTACTTTTCTTCTTTATGTTTTCCCCTAAAATGAGTATTATTCTTACTATGTTTTTGTTATCTTTCTCTCTCTCCCTTAACCACCCCCCTTCCCCACCCCACCCTCTCTCTCTCTCTCTCTCTCTCTCTCTTCCTCTCTTTCTGTCTGTCTGTCTCTCTATATATATGTATCTCTTTCTGACCCTCCCTATCTCTCTCTTCTTACTCAAGCACTTTTCTTTTGGTGTTTCTTCCCTTTCCCCTCACCCTTCTTAAATTTTGTTCATAGCTTCAAAGCTAAGTTCTAATCTTTGTTACCCATAATAATATCCTACTTAAAACCATTGCCGCTCCTGGAACAGAGGCAACAATAGTATCCAGAGTTCCCGGCCCTGGACTTTCGCGTTCATCCTTGGAACACATTCTCTTAAGCTGTTTACAGATGTCGCCCATTTTGTTGTCGCCTTCCTCGAGGTCATGTTGCCAGAAATTTGAGGCCTGCCCCTCTTGCGCTTATCCTACGAGTTCTACTTCAGACCCTGGTTTGTGATGCTGGACTCAGACTTCTTTACTGTGTCCGATCCACGTCCATCTTCTTCTCCTCAATTCATCTTCAATAGGCAGCTGGTAAATTCTCTGCCCACGGTTGGTGTTACTGATTGTGTTCGGCCAGCGACTTTAAACAATTCTCCTGGGGTAACTATGCTCGCCTGGTGGTTATTTTGGTTTTTCTCCACATCTCAGTTTCATACAGCAAGACTGACTTTATAGTTGAGTTGAACAGTTGGAACTTTGTATACACTGAGACTTCCTTTGAGCTACAACTCTACACGAGTTGCCGAAACGCTGTTCTTATCTTGCCAATCCATGCCTTTACATCTGTGTCAATGTTGTCGTGGCTATCACTGATTCTGTTTAGGTAGGTAAATGTATTCAGCTCTTCGACCGGGCTTCCTTTAAATGAGACTGAGTCTATGGACCTCATGTTCCTCATCAAGATATTGCTCTTGCTTTTGTAGATGGCTGGTCCATCCTGTAATGGTGTGGTTGTCAAAGCCGTGGTTTATGTCTTGCATCTCTTGATGGATGTGAGATAATACGGACATATCATCAGCAAAGACCAGGCCATCAATTTGTGACTCACGTATCCACTGGGTTACCTTTTCTTCCATGTGTAATTGATATTTTTATCAACCAGTCAATGGCCATTATAAAGTGCCAACAAACACCCGTGTCTGACTCCTGTCCTTACTTGAAAGCTGTCGGTCAGTTGACCTCCATAAATACCTCCGTAGGTCATATCTTTCGTACGATTTCTTGAACAGGCCACCTAGTTTGGTTAGTATGCCATGGTGTTGGAGGAATTTAACAGAGTATCTTTTCTTACGCTGTCGAACCGTTATTCGTAGTCGACAAAGTTGACATAGAGTGGTGAATCCCCTTTAAGTAAATTTTCAACTGTGATGCAAAGAGTGGCGATCTGATCTATTCCAGACCTGTTTTTTGTAAATCCTGCTAGCAGTTCCACTTGAAATATATTCCTCAGGATCACTCGGAATTATCTTTTTCAAGAAGTCTAACAAAAAATGGTAATCATATGTCACACTTGCTCCTCTCCTCACTCTCACTTCTTGAAATAATTTTCTGAACTTTCTAGCTATACAGAAGCGATCTATCCGGCTTTCAGTGGTGAGACCAAGCAATACCAAGATACAATCGTGGACAATTTTGTGCAGCTAAATACTGCCTCGGATGTAAAAGCCCTTCAAAGTGCACTGGTCTCTGATCTTCTCTCCATTCTTGTTTATCTCGTTTATGATAAGTGGATTACCATTACGTTCTTATGACCAGCATTGTTCCCTCCAAATTTCGCACTGAGGTCTCGCAAAATGTTGACGTCACTGCTTGGGAATGATTTGGAGATGTTGTTTATTCTAGTGTCTGACTGGTATCTGTCTTCTTCATTACTCTAATTAGCACTGGATAACCTTCATCTTGTCACTTTTCTTCCTGATACTGAAGGATGCTGTGATAATATTAGGCCATCCACTTTCCATCCTAGCAGCGCCTTCTCTGCCGTTACTGACAGTAGCAGTTGAACTCCTTGACTTTGAGGTATGTTGTTCTCTTCATGACCTAATTACAAAAGCAGTTGTTCTGTCAGAAATCTTCACTATCCTGACATTAAGCATCTCATCTCATCTCACTTTTGCCTAGCAGTACCAGGGATGAGTGTATTAAGTGGATGTAGTAGTTGCTGTAGTAGTTGTAGTTGTTATTATTGAACCAGCTGTGGTAGTAGTAGTAGTAGTAGTAGTAGTAGTAGTAGTAATAGTAATAGTAGTAGTAGTGATAGCAGTAGCAGAAGTGTTTTGGAGACAGGTTTTATTTTATTGTTGGGTCAGCGTGACTTCAATCTTCTGTTACTGTTATTATTTTAGGCCTTCTTTTGAGATTACCTAACTGTGGTTTGAATTAAAGAGAAAAAATAAGTTATTTCTGTCACAGGCACGACACTCCCAGATTAGGGGAAGTAAAGATTATTATCACCGATTCACTAAAAAACATTTAATACCAGATTTGGTTCACACGTTTATTAGATTCATTTTCTTAAATTACTAATAATCGGGGTTATCAAAGCCGATTTTTGAGTCGGGTGGTATTAATTCATATACAATATTCATAAACAGTCTTGTCAGTTTACAATGAAATTGTTTTCATTGGTTACTAGATATCTCTGATTATTACAGTTTAAAGATTTACTGCTAGCCAGGACTTAATAAGGATTAAAAAATTCTAACCACAATTTCGTGTAGCTAAGATAACCAATACAAAAAATGGCAAGTTGATAACGCAGATCGCAGTGCATTTGAGGATGGTTAGAGATTAGAATATGACATTTTTTTAAAACAACTGAACAATTTTCTGTATTTTAACTTTAAAATGACAGAGGCTAACTTATAATTATAAATACAGTAATTATATCATCAGGAGCCTGTTATCAAAACAAATCCATATTTTAGCCCATTAAATGAATTCTCAAGAAGTAACCTTGGTCACTAATTAAAGAGAGAGCTTACAGGAAATATTTTGACATTTTCCATGAAGATCTTTGTAAAATTCTTGAAAACAAACAATATGTCACCTGTTACTCTCCGAATAATATTGTGCTTAACTTAGATAAAAATGAAAACGTAATAAAACTTGATTTCATTTCCAAAGGAAGTCATACTACAAAAGGAACTTCCTTAGCAGTGACTCAGTGACTACTCTTTTCACTAATAAGTTACAAGGTTGCCATGTGTTGCATAGTATGAGTACAAAGCCAAACTATTCCTGACATTATTTCCATCACTGCGAGAAATGTCATCCTCTTCATGTACGGATGTAAAGTATCCAACAACTCTGATTCCAAAAAAAATTATATGCTTTAGTGAAAAACTGTAGCAGTTTATATTTCGCAAATTATGGAAAAATTTTAAGTAAACTCATCTCAAAGCTCGAAATATTTCTATACATTAGCAATTATTGATCTGATCTCTGTGGTCACCCGATGCTGTTGACAAGAGTGTATCAGGAAACAGCCCAAACTAATTTCGTAGAGTTAGTTTTTCCTTTCTGTAGTCCAAGAAAGGTACTGGACAGGTGGCGGATATCATTGGAAATTGACTTCCAAATTACCAGGCGTACGACCTGGAAAGGCTATCTTTATAAAAGCTACCTAAATTTTTCATTTATCATCATTTTCAAGCTTTATGTTGGTGTAATAAAATAAGTAATAGATAAAAAATGTCAGTTCTAGGAAATCACGTAATAATAAATAAGATCATCCGAAGCTCACATATATTTATTTAAGAAAAAGAGGGTAAAAATTTCTTAAACAACTTAATATTTCGATCTTACATTCCTTTTTGGAAAGTAAGGCCGAAGCATCTTTTTTAAGTGAAAAGAAATGTGATCAATCAATGAAAACACAAGTTAGGAAATTGAAAGAATTACAGACAAGATTCTTTTAACAAAAATATTTAAACTATGTGCACTTTTCTTTTGAAGAAAATGTTGTTGCGATGATGACCTTTGGAAAGTTAAGCCTAAATTTGTATTAAATTTGTAAAACGTTTATGCCATCTTTCTCTTAAATAGATATGCTTGAGCTTCTGGTGATCTTATTTGTTATCAAGTAATACATTCTAGAAAGATTTCTGTAGCCTATTGCGTTTGGAATCTATTCAGAAATAACACTGCACCTAAAACTACATCTAGTTTTCTACCTTCATTCTTAGTCCCATACAAGAAATAAAGCCACAAAATTTTTTTCAGTATCGCAGTTAAAACCACGCTCATTTGGTTGAAAGCTATTTCGCTGGCATTCCACAGGACCATGAAGGCAGACTAAAAAAAAGTAAAGTTAGTTTGTTTTTATCAATACTGAAAAACAAAGAGAGTATGAAGAAAGTTAGCCACTTTTTGAGTTTAAATTTACGTTCCCAATGAGATGCAATAACCAGAATAAACTTAATAGAAATATTACAAATTTTGCACGGAAGAATTTTAGAAATCAAAACAAAATGTCTTCACCTCCTGTGAAGTAAATCAATTCCATTCTGTCATTCTTGTACTTGTTTTGTTTTATTAACTATGTTTTAATGTTACTTAAATTGTTACTGATATTATAGATCGACCACTACGGTGAAATTACTTTTATGTATTATATGAAAAGCTCTAAATTGTCAGTTAGATGTAAAGAGCTTTTAATTTATTTTTTACTTGAGTTCTAAATTAAGTTGTAAAGAACAAAGGCGAAAAAAGAAAATGTGACTGGCTGATTAAAAACAAATAGGATTATTGAAAGCCCTTTACTTTTTGTGACTTTCTGTCTAATACAATTGAAGACTACAGAAAAATGTTTTTTCCATCTACTTACAAATATACAGCTTCTTTTGCTTTTTCTGTCTCAGCTCATTTTCATTCTGTCTGTAAACTGCTGCTTTCATTATTTTTCTTTAACCAAACAGTGTTTACTGAAGTGTATTTACCAGGATATTTTCTCTGCTAATCTAATGCATTCTGGGCAATATAAACATCGCCGTTTGATTTTCAACACCATGTTTGGTCTTCGATTCTCTTGCAAAGTACACTTAGTCATTATATTTGATAGAGAAAAGGTAGAATTGAGATGTTTTTTAATAGCATTTACATTGATTGCAAAACCATTGACCTCTCTCGATGTTTCTTTTTCTGGGTGTCATACAAACGTTTGTTTCAAAGTTGGAACAGTTTGAAAGTCCAACTACCCTGTACTGAAGAAAATGCACTATACTCATGCATTTTTGCTATGGCATGATTGCCAGATGGTTTCTGAGAAAATTCAAATTATTAAACATTACCCCGGAACACTTTGGACTTAATTTCTGTTACCCTCATCTGTTGTAATTATATCGTAACCTCGAATTTTATCGGTTGCCATTTCTGTTTAATTATGATTTGTAGTTCCAAAACTTCCTTTTTTGTGTTTATGCTTTTGTGTTAGTACCCACTGACTTTCGTCTCTCCGTGTTTCTTTTATAAATTACACCTTCTCTTTGCCTTTTTGTTCATTTAAAATTTCTGAAAGTTAATTGTTTTTTTCTCCTTCCTGTTACCTGAACTCTTTTCAGTGTAAACGAATCCAGCTATTTCGAGTTATTTTTCCTTTTGCCATAGTCCCTTCAGTACTTTGTTTCATACCTTATATGGGACTTTAAAGAGAGACTTTAGGTTAGGTACAAAGGTCATATTCATCTCTTTGATTTAATGACAATCATATTAAAATCTGTTTGCTTGCAGGCTCTATTTTGCTGTTAACTATTATTTCTAAGTGATGGTGTGCGAATAATGTAAAGAGAGGAAAATCTGTTTTAACCAAACCTGAAAAGTTTCCCGACTGATTGCATGGCTTCTTGGAATCTTTACCTTCCGTTGGATTTTGTTCTCACGAGGCACAATCTCAATAGAATAGAAAACATGAAGATGTAAAACAGAAAAAAATTAAATAAAATGTTAGACTAACCTATTGTCATTAGATATGATTTGATTCTGACTTTGAAATGGGGAAAATCAATTAACTGAAAGGGAGATCCACAGTTTTAGCAGTCATCATCGAGAATAACTATAAGCATAACAAATACTGCATGCTTTTTTTTAGCAAATGGGACAAGGAAAAGCTCAGTCAACGCAGAATAAATAATATTACAAAGCACTAATAAAAAAGACGGGAAAAGAACGATGTTGGCACTCTGATACTGAAAAAAGAGAGGAAAACAAGCCAGAGCCAGTAGCATGAAAAACATGTCTAAAATTTGAATAAATACATTGAGATGGAAAAAAACCAAATCGGTCTAAAAATACCACTACGTTCCAAAAGTTCGTACGATATAATTATAATTGTATCAAAAATCTTAGATTATTAAGAACTCAAGAAATGTGACAGGTCATTGACGTTTTAAAAAACAAACCAGGTCAATTGGTACAAGTTTGCACCTCATTTTTTTAAGAATTATTTCAAAGTCAGAGTCTCACTTGTGACTGTTAATCCAATTCCTGTTGGTTCGTTCCGCATGAAGAGCTCAAAGGTTTGCCAGAGGTTTTCTTTAAAGATCAATGAGTTCTCATCATCATCATCATCATCAAACGAAAAGATTATTTTCATGATCCGCCGTGGCACGCCCATCAATTCTCTTCCACTTTTCCCGGTCTCTTGGATTATTCAGCAGCTAAGGCATCGTCATTCCAGCCATCTCTTTGATGTTATAAGCTATTCTTGTCTTCAGTCTTCCTCTTCTTCTATTTCCTTNGCAAATGGGACAAGGAAAAGCTCAGTCAACGCAGAATAAATAATATTACAAAGCACTAATAAAAAAGACGGGAAAAGAACGATGTTGGCACTCTGATACTGAAAAAAGAGAGGAAAACAAGCCAGAGCCAGTAGCATGAAAAACATGTCTAAAATTTGAATAAATACATTGAGATGGAAAAAAACCAAATCGGTCTAAAAATACCACTACGTTCCAAAAGTTCGTACGATATAATTATAATTGTATCAAAAATCTTAGATTATTAAGAACTCAAGAAATGTGACAGGTCATTGACGTTTTCAAAAACAAACCAGGTCAATTGGTACAAGTTTGCACCTCATTTTTTTAAGAATTATTTCAGAGTCTCACTTATGACTGTTAATCCAATTCCTGTTGGTTCATTCCGCATGAAGAGCTCAAAGGTTTGCCAGAGGTTTTCTTTAAAGATCAATGAGTTCTCATCATCATCATCATCAAACGAAAAGATTATTTTCATGATCCGCCGTGGCACGCCCATCAATTCTCTTCCACTTTTCCCGGTCTCTTGGATTATTCAGCAGCTAAGGCATCGTCATTCCAGCCATCTCTTTGATGTTATCAGCTATTCTTGTCTTCAGTCTTCCTCTTCTTCTATTTCCTTGTACCATTACTGCTAATATATCATGTCCAATACCCGTACTTCTTGCAACGTCACCAATAAATGTTGGTTTCCTTTTGCAAATGGAGTTCCAAAGTGCTGATCCACCAACCTTTTCTAAAATCCATACGTTTGTTTTCTTTTCTGTCCAACTGATTCTTAAAATCCTCCTGTAACACCAAATCTCAAACGTTTTGATTCTTTTTCTATCAGTTTTTTTTATAGCCCAGCATTCACAACCATATGTTTTAACTGGAAACAGATAAAAAATGAGTTTTAGGACAATAACAAGCAAGGGCCATTTTCGTATAATGTAAAAAATTGTTGTTTGGAGCCATGTCTGAATCGTGTAATGAAAAATAAAATGGATGACACATTTGGAATATGGAGCCGTATGATCAGAATAAATTGTAGTGTTAACATGGTACTTGATTTGATAGACTGTTGATAAAGAGGAGATAATGGTTATCGTATTGAGTTCTGTCGTAAATCCACTTTATTGTTACAGGTCACAAAAATATGCCAAACGCAAAACCTTTCTTGTGGTTATGTGAAGCGTGAAACCAGTGTTACATACAGTGTTAAATATCTTGAAAATGTCGCAAACAATACCGCCGCAGTAGATGTATTACCATAAATATTTCCTGACAATATGAATGTCTGCAGTAAAACTACTTTAAACGTAGAAACTTTCGCGGACAGAAACTTTCGCAAATTTCAGTCAAATATGCGAAAGTCTGTCCCGCGAAAAATTCTGGAGTTCTCGATCCGCGAAAGTTAATGTCCACGAAAAATTCAAAAGCAGGTCATACCTGCAAAATTTTTATGGTCATGGAAAAAAACCAAAAAATTCGAAATTTGTTTTTAACAATATTATTACTACAATAAAGCAAGAAATACATGTTTAAGCCAGTTCAATAACTTCACGAACTTTAGGTCTTCGACGCTTTGGGGACGAAACACGTTTAACATTCTTGATATTTATTTACAGAAACTGACTTGTTCCTTTATTGCTTTACAAGTATTTGGTTGTATTTATTTCCATACTTTTGAAAGATTCGTTGATTTGTTTTCAAGAGAATAAAAAAAAATGTTTTCGTTTTTGAGGAACCATTAGAACTAACCTTTAAATTTATTAATTTATTGCTGATCCGTGAAAGTTTATACACGGGAAATATTTCAAAATTTGCTCTCCGCGAAAGTTTATGCATGCAAAAAAAACCTTAAACCTCTCATCCGCGAAAGTTTATGTCCACTAAATAAAAAAAAAATCGCAGAAGGCTTCATCAGCGAAACTTTCTGTCCGCAAAATTTTCTACGTTTAAAGTAGAGAAAAATGTAGTACCAACTTTACTGTCATATTTTTGCATTTAATCAAATGTTTATAAATTTAGTTCACTGTTGTAACAGTCAACCTTCTCTGAGTGTGTTAATGTATTTTTTTGTATGGGGCCTGTTTTTAAATAAATCAACATCAGCCTTGAAAATTTTTTTTAAGATTTCATAACCTTGACTATCAAGAATCGAAGGTTAAAAGTCTGAGGGTTAGGAAAAACCAAAGGTTATACTGTTGCACACATTTTTCTGCGGTGCAGGCTTTAAGGAGTATCTTTGTTTCATGAAATTAGACTGTCGGATGTACGTTCTGTAAGCTCAATTATAAGCAGATAGAGAAACTTTCACGTCGAAACTTTGGCTACATTTTGGTTATAGTAATGCAATATTATAAGAATATACTTTTAAAATGTTTGGGAATGACTTAATAAGTAGAATTTCCCATTTCTTTGGACCATTTCGTACGTCCGACAGATTTTAGGGCTAAATTTTAACTAAACTCTTGTCTTACATTGTGTATGAAAGTTATAACACAGTCAAAATATCAACTAAATGTATGAACTTTTCAGAATTGAAACTGTTTTTTCAGCTTTTCTTGACAAACACTTTGAAAGTAGAAGATAAAGGACAGCGTACATCCGACATATTTACATGGGCTATTGTAAGTCCAGAAATTCTTTTTAAAGGTTATCACCTAACCTGCTATCTTAATAGGGATTGCTTATCAACATAATTAAAATACTTATCAACACTAATACATAACATTCATCCCATTTTTTCGATTCTAACAGTCTTTTAAAAAAACTTGATC